>JAQFXM010002681.1:0-23501 GCA_034693345.1 Entomobrya multifasciata
TTCACCATCCAGTCACCAGACTGATGTAAAATTTGAATTTGTGCATAAATCTGGAACGATTTTCGGGATAAATGTAACTTGTTGGAAAGAACTTCCAAACATTTCTGATAAATAGATGAATGTTGAGCAACAGGGCAAAATATAGTAAAAGTTCGACACGTTTCCAGAACACAAATATATGATAGTACTGTTCTAATAGTTATGGTTGTCCATGTAGGTAAACGTGTTATTAGACCGAAGTCATCCAATGTGTAGTAAAACGGTTCCAATCTAAAATAAATTCCTATTGGCACAACAAAATAACCAAATGTGTTTACGTAAATGACAACTATATTTAAACAAAGACCCAAATAGTCACACTGTTTTCCTTGTAACAAATTTCGAATTTGATTTTTTAAACATTTTAAGTAGTACTGCCAAGTAAATTGAGGCCTTTGTTGAATTTTGTTTGAGTTTAAAATTTGAACACAGTTGGATGCAAAGAATAACACTTTTGGCACCATAGCTTTGTCCAATTGGATAATACTCTCTTCAAAATCAGCCAAAGCGTTGATATAAGATACCATATAGTTACCGTAAAATATGCTTGGTATAGAAAACGTCCAGTCGAGTAATGATAAAACAGCAAGGGTGGCCATAAAACCGACGAGAAAACCATTTATTGATTTTGGAAGAAATATGTATTTAAAAACATGAAATAAGCAGAGATGTAAACCAAGAATAAAAATGACGCCAATCGTTGCAACGTAGAATGGAATAAGCTTCCGTTGGTTTTTCTCAATTGACCAGCGACAGATTTTGGGATTGAAGTAGAGGACATGCGGATAAAAATAGCATGTCAGTCGATTTTGGAGAAATGCAGCACCAAACATGAGCGCAGTAGACATGATTTTTTGTTTTATTTTATTTTGACAGTTTGAAAGTTTTCCAAGTAAGAAAACTTTGTTTTGTATGAATCTATTTTGGTTTGAATATGAGCTATGAGCGTGGAAGCCTTTAAAAGTCATTTAAATTCAATTGCAAGCGAGGTCGATGGTGGCAATTGTTTGAATTTTACAAGGCTATATGAATTTGTGTTGTTATTTGACTATTGGACTTTATTGATTTTTTTCCAATTGTAATGGTCTTAATTAAAAAATTTAGCATTGCTAAAAAACGGTTGAATTTTGTAACGAAAAACCATTAAAATACAAAACAAAAGATTATTTTACAAGGGAAAAGAAATACACAACACACGTGTGCTTTTTAGCGTATTAAAACGAAAATGCACACAAAAACAACATACATTTCTGATTACTCACAATACTGCTTTACGAATTGTAATATATATTTTCGGAAGAAATGTTTTACTTGAGCACACCAATGTCTTAGTAAACTTTAACGAAGACATTTAAATTGGTCTGAAAATTGACAAGCATTCAATATATTAGTGCTCGAACTTTCAAATTAAGCTTGAACTTCATAGTATGTTTAATATTTGACATCCTTGGTATAGTATTAGGTCACAAATTTGGCACTCAAGACAAACACATAATAAAATTATTTCAAATAGGACTTCCTGCATATTGCATATAATCTCTTATTCAAAATGAATTTACATTACTAGCCTTTTGTTGGGAAGTATTTTCCGTTTTTCACGTTTTGCATATAAAATATATGATTTGGTTTTGGACGGATTGACTAATGTATTTAAATGGAACAAAATTGAGTTACATGCATAGATAAATGATTATTGATGGGCAAAACTTTACTCGGTAGATATAGCTCTAAACTTTGTATGTAAAATTAGCAATATCAACACAGTTTATTTGATAATAAAAATAAAAACATTATTCCTGTAATTCATTTGTCTATGCAGTTCTCATTTTTTAATGATATTAAGTAGGCACTTGAATTTGACGTCGAGTTCATTTCAGAGTTTCATCTATGATACGCTACCCACGTTAAATTTTTTTTGTCTTTAAATCGCAATAACTTGGGTAAAACTGGACGGATTTAGTTAAAATTTGGATCATTCGAAAATTCAATTAATAAAAAAGATGAATTAGAGATTTCTTTTCACAAATAAACATCATAAAACAGTTAAAAACGCTAATTAGAAAAAAAATCCGAAAGCATCATAATTAGCCATTTACTTCCCATGTTAAAAATTGTTATCTTTAAATCGAAGTAACTTGGGTAAAACTGGACGGATTTAGTTGACGTTTGGACTCATTCGAAAATTCAATTAATAACAAAGATGAATTAGAGATTTCTTTTCACAAACAAATTTCAGGAAAAAGTCTTTAAGCCAATCAAAAGAGAATTAAAAAAAGGTTAAAAAACTGAGTGATAAATATAGTGAAGCAGACTACGCATGTGCACCCCATGTGCAAATGTGCAATGGATTTTGTTGGTAGTGTGTTTCTTTGCTGTAAAATGGTAAAGAATATTCACTCTTAATAAAGGATTCAGTAAGATTAGACCACTGTCTCTACACTCTCACATCCCAATTCCACATGTCCTTCAACCACTGATTATTAGCATAATGCCCCACCACTGAGATGTCCCCATTCCCACATCCGACCTCTAAACTAACCCTTACACGAATCCAATCCACCCCAGTCAAACAGTACAAATAATCTGCAGAACTATAGTTTAGCACTTATTTTTACAATGGTATAGTGTTATCTAATATTAGTTTAATTTTACAGGCTAACTAACCTAACCAAAGACACAAGATGAAATGTAAAAATGAGTTGGGCGTTATATTACCTCCACTCATAAAGCCATGCAAAAATTCTAATGTTCAAGACGAGTATTTTTTGTAACTAACTTTAAAGATGTACTTTACCCTTGTAATATGTCAAAATTTGTTTACCTGAAAACACCAATACTGAAATTCTACATTGAAAAGCATCAAAGAAGTGAAAATCAATATTGCATATTAAAAACGGTTCTCTTTTAGAGACTTTAAGTGTTTTTAGATGAGCAATAATAATTCCACTGCCGCGATGCGTTTTAATTCAGAGTTCTATCATTGATGTTTGAAAAGATAAATAATGTGCCATACATTTACATTATAAATGTGCTATATAATACCATTTAAATGCACTGCCATATCACCGTAACATACCATTCAACATTTCTCTTAGTAGACTTTTAATAACTTGTAAATTTAATTTTTGGGAAGCTCAAGGCCAAAAGGACAACGTTATAAGAGGGATGGCGTGTTAGGGTTTAGGGGTTCAGGTATTCGGGGTGGGGCTATTTCTCAGGTCACCAAGGGGAGAGAGGACTTGGGGGTAGGGACCGCGAGACATATTCAAGACATAAATGAGGTACTTACATAATACTAAAAGATGGTAGCTTGAATTAGGATAATGCCACGTCCAACAAAATTGATATTTCATTTCAATTGGGTCAGTTTCCGCTTTAGTTTTAAACGTTAGCACAAAATCTGGAGCCGTCTCATAAACCTAAAAATTACAAGAGATCATATAAGTATTTGCTTACATATTATAAAAAATATTATGATTGACAAGTATACAATATATATATTTATGCATATTACACTAATAAACGATTTTACGGATTGTTATTGTATTTTAATTATGTATCCAAAAAACAGTGTAGCCAAACTTCGATCATTTAGTACTTTATTACCGGGCCACTTATACCATGGTTGGTGCATGCATATTTGAAAAGTATACTTGAGAAAGATTTCTAGGTATAAGTATTAGCGTTTACAATACCACAACCCGTACTTACTTGAAATAATACAGCATGATTAGTGCTTAAAATAATCGTAAACATGAGTTAAATAGGTGCCAGAGGTCATGAAATGTAAAAAAGAACGCCAAATGATCATTTAATCAGTTGATTAATTGTAATTGATCTATATAACGTTCTTATATAAAACTACTGAGCTCATTTAAAAAATTGATTTAAAAGACTTGCAATTTTGAACGAGCCATATTTTAAAAAAAATATTGAGATTTGGACTCTGGTCTCTCGACAAAGTTTGATCCCAATGCTTCAATGATTTGATTGGTAGAAAAAATCGCCCACTTAAAATACGTGTAACCGTTAATTGGCCGTAACTCCAAAACCGTTGGACCGATTTGGCCCAAAACAAATAGGGTCTTCCCATAGACGATATAAATGTGTGTACCAAGTTTCATGTCAATTGGTCAAGGCATTAGGACGCTTCAGGACCAACAGACCGACAGATAGACTTTTGATCCCCTCCCCATATCATCAAGTATTCTTATAAAGTACCATTCTGGCACTTAATAACGACCGTATTCGATCAATTGACAGGAACAAATATTTTTGATTGAAATCAAGAGAATGTTTAAAGAATAGAAGATTCGTCAAAAAGATGAGTTCGGACTTTTCCAAAAACCACAATTGATCGAATAGTCATCGAAATCTTCAGAAAACTTGTACTATGTGCATAATTGCATGACAACACTTAGGCAAGCTTTTATGAATTGATGATTGATTGTCATGAGCACACTTGACATTACCATGTTATCAGCAGCGTTCTAAATAGATGTCAGAGAGATTTTTAGCTTTTAGAAGCGAAAGCGATCAATGATAAATCGCGATAAAAATTGATAAAGCGAAAAAGATAAAAGTGAAACAATTAATATAAGGATTTTAATGTAAATCTTCTTAACAGAAGTTTACTTACTTTTAAAATTAAATTAATCATCTAATGTTGTATTTATAAAATTACTCCATACATAAATACTATTTCTTTTTATAGAACAATTATACATTTGTGATTTACTAATTCCGTCTTCATGCCGATAGGCTCCCTTTTTTAAGTGTCTATATCAATCATATCGCTTACAAATTTGATCCTACCAAGACTTGCCGCCTCTGTGGAAAAGAAAATGACGATCTCTACCACGCATTGACTGCCTGCATACACTATAGCTGTGTTAGACCTTCATCTTTTAGTGACATTCGTACCCCTTTACATACACACAAGCTATTCCGGTCCTATGACCTAGACGCTGTCAAAATAGTTTGCAATTTCGTTGCTGTGCTACTGAAACGTCGAGTGTTCTTACTTGGAGACTGATCGTAGTGTGCAGTTATTGATTAAAAATCCTGTTCGCATTAAATTATAATGTCGTTATTTTATATAAAAAATGTGTCTTGTGAGCCCTGGCCTACTACGAATAAATATAAGCGGATCACATCTTAAGTGTACAATTTTAAATGTTAATACATACTATTTTAGATTAAAATTTTTTATAACTCTCAAATACTTAAATTTCAAATTAAATACAAATAATGATTGCTTGTATCATACAGTAACTAAAATCCATCTTAACTGAAAATGTAAAACAAATTTGGAATTTATGGCGGGCGAGCTTTGCTCTCCAAAACCGCCCAATAAAATCCCCTTTGAGGGAACTAACTAACTAACTAACTAACTACTTTTAAAATTACTAGTACAACTAGGGAATTCAATCGTCACAAATCGTGTACGAAATATTTTTAAATATGAAGAAGGAGGATTAGACATTACTGGGTCAGACCACAGGCTTATTTATATTTGAAGAAAAAAAGATGCTAAAATAAAGCCGCTGGTTTGGAGAAAGTAGGAAATACAAGAAAATACAAAAATAAAAAAGTGAAATAGTAAATTGGGATTGGTCGTTTTTGAAATTTGTAAAATGTTTAGACGAAAATGTGAATATATTTGAAAAACAAACAAATGCCCTCCTCGACAAATAATGCATTTTGCAGGACTTTGTACAAGGTAAAAGCGCGCCATCATAGAGAGCTATATTTCACTTAAGTGGTGTAACAAAAATTTTCGAAAGAATTTTCTATAATAGATGTATGCTTCAACAATGCCTCAACAGAAGATCAGTTATGTGACGAACAACATGGCTGTTGTGTAGGTAGATATTGTGAGACTGCTGTTTAATTTCCGAAAATTACAAGAATTTGATTTTAGGAAAGGAAAGGCTATCGTAGTGTTTATAGATTTTAAGTAATCATTCGACACTATATATCGAGTTTAACTAGTGGAAAATTAGTGAAAATAGAGTGAGTTCAAATTAGAATCATAATAAATAAAGGTCCTAATGAGGTGTTAAAGGAAGGAAATTTGAATTAGAAAATTTGAACAATGTATCACATTATTTTAACATTGACTATGGGGTGTCAGCAGGTGTAGCATTGGGAGGCTTCCTATTTCCATTGTTTATTAGCGACGTAGATAGTGTGACTGACCTTGACCTTTTACTCTATGCTGACGATATGAATATATATACCCCTCGTACAGAAAGGAGGAAGGAAAATTAATGGAGAACTTAAAAAATTATGCGCATAGTGCAAACAAAATGAAATTCAGATTAACTAAATGCATGTGCTTTTATAAGAAAACAACTATCGATCTAAAAAGAAAGCGAAGAAATGACAGAAAAACTATAATTAATGGTAAAATTGTGGAGAAAGTATCAACTTTTAAGTACTTGGAAGAACATTTCGACTCATCATTACCATTTAAAATAAATTATGATAATGTTAGTACCAAAGCAAACATTGCACCGGGAAGAATGCATACACACAAACTATTTCTAAAAACAAATTTAAATTATATTTTATGGTTTTTGTTATCAGCATAGTAGATTATTGTGTAACAATATGGGCTGTACAATCAGAAAGAGAGATTGGGAAAATACAACATAAAATTAATAGGTTTACATATTCGGTAGAAAATCCATCTATATCCAGAAAGATAAAGAAAACAAAAAACCAGCAACTCTAATTGTTGAAATAGTAACACGGTGTCATTTACGTAATTGACCATTCATCATATAATATGCATCATGCATGCATATACATATACACGCAAATATGCTGGTTTTATTTTATGAATACGACAAGCAGTTATCAGACACTATTGCTCAGAGTATGCCTTCATAGCATGATGACTAGAGTTTCGCATTAGCGGTAACGCGTTCACGACTTCGATCCCTAGTGGACGCAGATATTTTTGGTTGTAAATACAAAATACGAAACGCACAGCTCAAAATGCACAACTCAAAGTGCACAAAGCGCACAAATTTAACATGTAAACGTAATTACACAAAAAACGTAAGCAAAAACAATAGTAATGCCGTACCGGCTTACCAATAAATATGAGGGTATTGACATTTTGAACAAATTCAAGTTGTTTACAATAGCGGAGAGGATGTTGAAGTTAGTGAAATTTAAATAAAAATTTGGAAGAAATGATGTGTTCAAAGGTTGGTACGAACTAACACGAATATCCAATGATGAACATCTGCGAATGGCAAAGCCAATTAGTAAATCACAAATTTATAATTGTTCTATAAAAAGAAATAGTATTTATGTATGGAGTAATTTTATAAATACAACATTTGATGATTAATTTAATTTAAAAAATTTATTGAAATAAACATTAGAGTAAAAGCGTAGTATATACAGAAAATGTATTTAATTTTGATGTAATTAATGGATAAAGACTCGGACCAACAAAATGAAAATTTTAAATGACTATGCGGAGTTTTGTATACTGTTATGGTATGTCAATCAGTTATTATGTACTGATACATTTTCGTAGAAGTTTAGAAAAAATCTATCAATCAATCACTCCATAGGATTTATGTAAATTATAAAGTAGACGTTAACATACTAGGTTGAGAGTTAAAAAGATGAAAAAACGAGTGCAAAGGAATGTCAAAGTAATTAAATGGTCATAAGCAGAGGAAAAATAGGTGGAGATAATGGAAAAATAACGGTTTTAAAATAACACTGAGAATTTTGTTTAAGTACTCTATGTGTGTATATTATAATTATTAAGGGGACATTTTATTTCATACATTAGTAGCCCCAAAAGAGCATAGCAGGTGGAGCTTAGATAGGCAGAGAAATGCATCGCACACACATACTGCTTCACTGTAATTATCATCCGTATCTGGTATTTGACTGACGTTTCTATTTTCAGTTACAATTTAAAACTATTTTCCGTTATTGAACCGTCCAAATTTTAATTAGACTTTGTTCAGAATACTTGAATTATATCAGTAATTCAACTTTCAGTCAAATTCCCATTTTATTTTATTATCTGATGCACTTCAAAGTTTCAATATTTACTAGTAAATTGACTGTTCACTGGAAAGGCATCAAAACAAAAACGAATTCGAAAAATTACTCAAAATTGGTACTGACAAATAGCCAATCGCTGACTTAACAAAACTTACTTAAATGTTTTAATTAAATGATCTTAATTTGTTAAAGAAAAGAGTGAAAGAAAAGATTTATGTCACCCACTGGTAGATTTTTTGCTAGTTAATACCCTACTGTATTGGGCGAGCTCAAGCATGCATACACTATCGGGGCCTCGGACTTGTACCGTTAGTATGTTATGTATGTTAGTACCGGCTTCAACGTATGAAACTTAAACTAAATGATTTGATGATTTAATATTGCATGGTCCATAATATTTCGCATACGACATATTATTAGGATTTCATACCCCACAGTTGACTAGTAAAAACTATTTAACTTTTCAGAAACTTTAAAGTCTATTATCTCAAATGCTGACTAATTGGAAACTTAATTCAAATATTAGTATTAAATGTCGTAGTTGAGTTCAATTTTTCAAAGTTTAAGATTTTTTGGTGCTTTTAAATTATTTTTATCTTAAAAGTGGTAGTTTTAATTAATTAAAGGCTAATTACTCAGTTCTAATTTACAATAGCGACTTGATCTTCTTCCAACACATCTAGTCTAGCATATCTCATCATGTCTAATATGTCTAACACAGAATTATTCAGAAGCAATTTTCTGGCTTTATAAGGTCCAGACTTTGAAGGCCTTAATTTTAAATTCAAGACATGTTTAACTTTTCTCTACAATATACAAGAAGAGATATATATATAAGGACCGCTCAGGGTACCTAATTTTCCTCCATGGGGTGGTTGAATAGATAGTGTACAAATTCATGCTTGATCATGGTTTTTTTCGGAAAAGTGTGGTGGAAATGCTGTTGTCAGGGTTAAGTGAAAGGGTCATCTAGAAAATTTACTATATATTCACTAAGTTAAGAAGTGAATTTTAAGAAACTGTTCGTAAGCATATAAGTACTGAAATTGTTACAATTTCTTGTGACTGAAATTACATCAGCTATAGCTAATAAATCGTCAATATACCTGCCTTCAGAAAACTATTTCGGTTCCCCATACCAATTTCAACTCGACTCCTGCTGTTAGATTGGCAATAAAGCCGCTGGAACAGTTACTCACTTGGATTGCCTTCGTTTGAAAGAAAAGTTTGTTGTCGAATTACACGTAGCTGTGGACTAAGATCCCAAAATACAACCAAAACTTAGGTTTGAGGATCTCCATAGGGAATTTTATTTCCTGTTGAAAGTTTTCGATGGACTTTAAACAATTACTTTTGTTGTTGTTGATGTATGCTATTGTGAGAATATATTTCCTTTTGAGATCCAGTCTTCGGATTTGGAAGAGCAAGTGTGGGCTATCCAATACCAAATACGGAATGTGATGACTTAAAGGTTGGAAAATTTTGTCAAGCATCATGCAGATTCCTCTGTTCATTATATTCGCTGTCCTTGAAAGTGAGTGTCCGTTCGGGAAATTTTGGAAGGGCTTATGCATCTGGGGAAGAGGACAAAATTTGGCAGTCTTTTATTTTTCCGGAATGATGGTTCTCATTTTCCTGTTCTTGAAAAGCCAGTTACTAACATGGTCTCCTTTGACTTGAAACTCAAACATTTTATACTCAAATTCAGTTGCTGTAGCCGGTCTGTTTGTATGTTTGTCGTTTAATTGTTTTTTTCACTTCATTTGAGTACTCATCAAGATTCATAATGTATAAACCAGCGTTTTTGTCACTTGGCTTAATAATAATGTTAATGCTTGTCATAAAATTTTCAAGGTCAATTTTGAAATATTTATGTATTGCACTTTCCTGTACGCATTATTGTTGGATTACATCATTGAAACGAGTCGTAGGATTTATTCCGAAGAGCACATTTTCAAGTGGACAACGACGAGTTGATGGACACTGGAGTAAGTCAGCTTCATTAAAGATTTCTTGATCACCATGAACACTAAAATGTTTTCCATGTTTTTTCGCATTCCATCGTGGATGCGTGTTTTTAGTACATACAAATTAGGAGATTCCGAGAAACGGAATTTGTGTCCTTATGAAAGGTTAACTTTACCCTTACGGGGATACCTTGAACTTTACTTAGTTTATGATTATTATATTTATATTATTATATTAATTAAGTATTTTGTTAATATTAACAAAATGACGTTTCTTGTTTGGTACTGAATGATTAATGCTGGTGAGGTGCCCAAGAGTGGGAGGTTTGTCATCGTACAAAGAATTAGGGGTTTCTGCCTTATTTTCAGTCACTTGAGTTGTCTTTGTTCATAAATCTCATTCTATCGCCATAAATATTTAAGTTTGCACCACGTTTGAATTCGGGATTTCATTGATTTGCAGGGCGACGATTATTGTTATTCTTCTTTATACTGCGTTCCAGCTTGAGAATATTTCAGAATTTGTATCCACCAGGGTCGGAAAGGGGCACCTTCGTTTTGTGACCTTTCTCTGGTTACTTCTTTTCTGACTTTTTTGAGGGCAATGGAAATAGTTTTGAGGCAATAAAATTTGTGAGTTGGCTAGCGTAACGGTTTTCACGCATTTTGGGTGGCTCTTCCTTCTTATTTGATATTGTTAAGCTTTGGTTTCCTGTCCCAGTCATTAATCTTCATTTTGTATATTTTTATAAAGTTTGTTTTTGAAGCTATGCAATGGACCAAGAAAAAAAGGTGTTGCTGTCAACTCCGTCCTCCGTGTTTCTGTGTTATTACTTCAGTGATGATGAAGTCAAATATTGTAGTAGAGATAGCTCGCAAATCAAAAATTTAAATTCACAAAAATTAGTCTAGATCGCCACCGCTGCTGCTTTCTTTAATGATACTGCATCATCGAAGTCTTTTTTGGCATTTGGTTGTATTGAGAAACTTTTGGGTTGACTTTAACTGTGGACGCTGCATTATCGGCATCGATAGCCCCCTTTTTTGCAGAAATACCTTTTTTGGAATTAGTCCGTGATTATGGATACCACATTTTGGCTACTCTTTTGAATGTTGGTATGTAGGGTCTTGGAGTCCCTCCAGTGTACTATGATCTGATATCCGAAGAAAATATCGATATTTCTGTAGTAGTTCCCCGTATGCTTCTGCTATTTTGTCCGTGTCCTTGTCATCATAAAATGAGAGTTCGCCTTCTGGGTCAATTTCCGCTTGGAAATTAGATTGGACATTGTTCATGATGATGAATCCAATGGCAATAGTGACTATGAAAAGGTATTGGTGGTTGGAGGATCTGGAGACAGATTGAAGGAGGAATCTTGCAAATCAGAGGCATATAGAGATTTTGGGTTATTAATCTCGTCAAAAAAGTCTGCAGGAATCACTGGCTTAATAGATTGGGCTGATGGTGGTAGTGAGTGGTGAGAACCACTGTGTGGACGGTTGTTTGACATGGACATGATTGACTTGATAGAATATCGACTAGAGATTAAAAGTAGCAAATAATTATTTGAGATTTATGTGATACCAATTGAGTTTGTAGAATTTTTTACAATTATTTTGGAATCAAGCTCGATAGCAGGTTAGATTTGGACAAGCATATGACAGCAGTGGAAAATAAAACTACAGTAGCTATCAAAAATGCGCACATTTAAACGGTACTTAAGTCAAAACGTAGTAAAATGTATTGTTGATTAAGGTTTATGGATATGGTACGATTATGATTCTATCTACTGAACAAAAGTTTAAAAGAAGGTAAATAAAATTTTATTCAGTTTTTACAATAACACCCATGACACTTACCATACATAACGTTAAACGAAAAACGAGGACAACTGATATAAGATTTACTGGAACGTGTGAACATATTATCAGTTGAAAGAGCAAAATTCATCCAATGTTTGAAGATTAGTTTAAGATTGTCTAATTTTATGTATCCTAGATTAATTGTGACAGGATGTAAATCAATGACATAGAATTCGGAACTGTTCAAATTATACAGAAAAAAAACCTTATAAGTTTGAGAGTAGTAAAGTAAAAGTAGGTAATACTTATATTGAAGTAAGTTAATGACTGGAATGTAAAAGGAATTTTTGTTGACGTTAATGTCATATTCGTTTTTCTGCCATCTTATGTTTCTGTATCAAGAACAGTTGGACTTCAGGTATACTGTCGTTACACATTTTAGCATATAAATGTTTTTCCTGCTAATTTCTAAATAAACCTTAACTATCACTTTTTGCTACGCCAAAATATTCAGAACGCGTCAAAGTCCTCAAGGCCGTAAAGGCTACATTCACCTAAAACATCTTTTTATATATATTAAATAAGGACATGATAGCATCATTACATGCCAACTTTTCTATTTTTTATCAAGTGTGTAAAAATTGCTGTCAACGACGATTTATTGGACAGACTAAATTCCTTTATTATGATGTTAGAAGATGCCCGAGAACATATACAACTAAATTTGTGCACATCTTTCTAAACAACTACCCGGATTTAAACTATAAACTTCATTAAACAATTTCAATTACATCTTCTCTTACTCGGTAGCTGTAAATGAATATATTATTTGAGTTACACCGTTGACAACTCATAACCTTTGGTCATTACTCTGGGTTGATTTAATGATACGAATTTTTACTCATATACTTTGTACTGAGATGAAAAAAAAATATGCCTACCCTAGTAGAATTATTCTTGAAAGAATAGAATATCTGCAAAATCGCCCCCTGGTAGAGCATCAAATGATAGTAGTATTCTAGAAAATAAATGGTCCGCTATTCCATACATCGACCAAGTCACTTCACATCAAATATCGGATTATTCGATTGTAATCCATGATCACATAAAGTGATCATGAACTCCATCGTCCTTCTGCATTATGAGCAACGATGTTTCGAAAGGAAAATCATGGAAGCTATTTTCATTCAAGAACATAAATAGAAACACTGGACATGACACTGACTCCTGGTTACCACTAGCTGTACATCTACTTGATAAACACTATTTTTTATACATTTGTATTTAAGCTAACCTCCTATGATTTGCAATTTTTTGTTTATTCTTACTCTTGAAAAACTACACAATATACAATTAAAACGCTATTGTAAAAAACTATTTAATGGGAATCAAATACTCGAAAAAATATTCAACTAACGAATTTGAAAAGGAGTGAAAAGAAACAGTATTAAATATGAACTAGAAGCGTGTAAAACGCTGAGAAAAAACAACCGATTTGAAGTGCATGACTAGATGAGAAGAAACGTATATGAAGACACAATTACGACGCTGATTATTGATGCTGACTAATGATGCAGATTAATGACGCTGATTAATGACGCTTATGTGACTTTTGTACGACTCAAGTGACTTTTGTGTGACTTAAGTGACGTTTCTGGGAAGAATCGCCAAAAAATATTTTTTGCTATTTAAAATACATGGGGAACTTTTGACCCCATATCTCGGGTCACGTTTGACCTGCGGGTCTGAAAATCAATCCCATAGGAGATCCTGACCTAAGCTATCTGTGTGCCAAGTTTGGCTTCCACCGGTGGAGGCGTTTTTGAGAAATCGTGCGGACAGACAGACACACACACACACAGAGACAGGGTGTTGAAACCAATAACAACCTAAGCTACGCAAATCGGTTGTTAATAAAGATTATATGGAATCTGAACCATTGAGTAAGCAAATAAGTTTTTGGCAAAAGTGCCTATTGATTTCAAGACTGCATATTTTTACTGCAGGAATCTTATCACTTCGGCTCTTCGAACGAAGTTTTTCCTGTTTAAAATTTTCCTTGTTGCCATTTTTTGAAGCAAATTAAATTTTCTGGAAACTTGGCTTTGAAATATGTCCACATTCATAGCTTTTTGTTGAAAAAATGTTATTTCTGGAATAGTTTAAAGTTTGGCGCATATATTTATTGGTAGTGTTTGGGTCTAATCTTTTTGGGATTTTTTAGTTTACAGTAAACAAATTTACTTAAACAAAGGATACCACGAGAAAACTATAAAAACTTTTCATGGTAGCTGATAACATTTCTTATCAATTCAATTCAGGGAGTGGGTATTAGCCAATTTTCTATTGCATACATTACCGCATAATTTTCGTTATGTGAGCTTTTTGTACACGTTTATGCATACTGATAGTAATACTTACTGTCTGAGTTAAGAAATAGCATTCAGTTGTACATTGAGGTCTACATGGTTCGCGTGAAGTTAGAAGCTCAGTTTCTTTTCTTCATAATACCTAATGCGTGGTAGACTATAGGAAGTTACAAATAAGCTCAAAATTGAATGCATGCTTACTCACGAGTATCAATCAAATTATTAAGTCGTGATAATAATTTTTCATGTTATAGTTTCTGTTGACTTCATTGCTTTGGTTGCTAACAAAGCCATTCCATTTTTCCATTGGTTCTTCAATTCTCTCAAAGTCAAAAAGTGGACTATTCAATGGATTTCAACGAAAGTTAGCTGGCGAACACTTTTTTCAAAGATAAATTTATGAATATTTTTAGGTAAGAAAGCCTTACCTAAATTGTATTTCAATACAATACAGACAGACCGGTGGAGTGCAGACGTGTTTTGTGTGATCGTGCAGTGAAAATTAATATTTTAATTTGCAAAAACTGGGTGATTAGTGATAAAAATTACATCAATCAGACTCTCACAACGTCATCTGTTTACTGGTGAAATTTGTTAACCGTGATATAGTTCAGAAACATTGAAATCTTAAAAATTCCGAAATCGTTTAGTGCGTTGTGAATACCAGGTACTTATATCAGGTACATTCGATAATACATAGCCCCAGTACAGTGTGCATCTTAACTATAAACATGACTACCAAACGTCAAATTCTTATACTGATGCTGATAAGCGGACTTAATCTCTTAAACCCAGGTCCATGTACTTTATGCAAAACTGAGAAGAAGAAAAGCCAGCAAGCATTTACATGTCACACTTGTAAGCTATTCTTTCACAGAAGTTGTCTCGGTATGCGTACTGACATTTTTAAAGCATATCTTACTCAAGTATGGAAGTGTGAATCATGCCTATCCAACTCAACACGATCTTGTCACATTTGTCAAAATACAAACAAAAAGTTGAAAATATACATTGAATGCTATAAATGCAGTCTGCACTTCCACACGGTCTGTCTTAAAAAACGCTTCAAAAATCATGTCTCTGACGATTTTCTTTGGGTATGTCCAAACTGTACAGATAAAGAAGACAAAATTGAACAAATGTCTGAAACAAGCAGTAGTAGTAATAGTGACATGCCAACAAAAGGAATACTGATTGGTCACGTTAATATTAGAGACTTGATGTCGTCAAACAAGATAGATGAGTGAGTTAATTGACCAAAACCATTTTCATGTTTTTGGAATCACTGAAACGTGGTTATATAGTGATATAGAGGACAAAGAAGTTCATAAGCCAGGCTACCACGTACTCAGAACGGATAGACCTGGTATCCAGTCTTACCAAAAAAGAGGAGGTGGTCTAGTTATTTATGTTAGAAATGACTATGACGTCCAATGCATACCTAACAAAACACCTAAAGTTGAAATACTGCATATAAGCTTGAAGAAAGAGCACCTAAAACCAATACACATTATACTTGTATATAAACCACCCAATTCTTCACACAAAACTCTACTGAACTCGCTTCAAGAAAGCCTAGATAAGTGTAAAAGTGAAGAAGTATATATTTTGGGAGATTTTAACATCAATCTGTTAAAACCTGACAACCAAAGTCGAGAGTTATCTTATCTTACAACCGACTTTAACTTTGTTCAACTGATAAAGGATAGCACTCGAGTCACTGCTAATTCAGCAACATTAATCGACCATTTGTACACAAACCGTCCGCAACTAAACTTGACTAGTGGAGTTCTGCGATGCTCGTTATCTGACCACGATGTAATATATACATGCAGAAAGAAACCTCTGTCTTCAAAGTGTACGATAAAAACCGTGGAAATGAGGACATTTAAAAATACTGATTATGATGCAATGAGAAAGATGATTGTTGAAGCACCATGGTGGATATTTGACTATTGTCAGGATATGGACAAAAAATGTGAAATGTTTTTGGAAATTTTGAGACATGTTCTAAATACTCATGCACCAATAAAAACAATACGCATCAAACAGCGCCGTAAAATATGGATGACTGCAGAATATAATAAAATGACCCGTATTGCGAGAAGAGCAAAAAGGAAATGTTCAAAGTTGAGAACTGAAGATGCGTTTGAGGAATACAGACAACTTCGCAATAAGCTTAACTACTTAAAAATTAAGCTTAAACGTGATGTAATTAAAAACATTGCGAAAGACCAAAAAGATTCAAAGCAAATTTGGGGCATTTTGAACACTCATGTTGGTCGACAGAAAACTGAAACTGTTATACCCGAACTTATTGCTAATGGTACAACAATATTTGATGACAAAGCTAAACTCGACCACTTTTGTCAGCATTTTAGCAACAACCCTTTAAATTCACAAACTCAAGTCATTATTCCAGCAGACAATACTACTGAATACACAAATCTTTACGAAAGTGATAGTGAAATATATGACACTGATAGCTCAATGCCTCCACAGCCACATTTTTAGTTTCGTAAAGTCACAGCGGAGGACGTCGTGTTATCAATTAGCTATTTAAAATCTGGGAAGCCAAGTGGAGAGGATGGATTACCAATTAGATTTTTCAAAGCTTGTGCCGAACAGATAGCACCACATTTTGCAAAAATTATCGACCTATATCAATTCTTCCGACAGCTAGCAAAATTCTTGATAAGATAATTTATGATCAATTCATACAGTTTTTTGAGAAGCATGACATTATCATGAAACAGCAGCATGGCTACCGTGCTAACAGATCTACACAGAGTGCAGTGACAATCCTCAATGATGACATTAAAAATGCGGCAGATCAAAAAATGTTAACTGGTGCTGTATTTTTTGATTTTACGCAAGCTTTTGACCGAGTGAATTATAATTTACTCTTAGAAAAATATAAAAAATATGGCATCAAAGGACAAGCACTGCAATTTCTACAAAGTTATTTTAGTGATCGAAAAATGTTTGTAGTTAAAAATGGTATAAAGTCGGATGCCTATAATATCACTACTGGAACTCCACAGGGCTCCTGCCAGTCTGGGCTTAATTTCTGCATATATCTAAATGATATTAAGGACATATTTCTTCACTGCAACTTCAATTTTTACGCCGACGACCTGTCGTTATATGTTAACGGGAAAACTGTGAAAGAAATTCAGGAAAAGTTGCAGGAAGACACAAACAGACTTTTGGAATGGTGCAATGCCAACAACATGGCGATTAATATACCGAAGACCAAAGAATGCTTTTTAAAACCCGATATATCAAAGTATCAGAGGAGATGGTACTTTCACTTAATTCGCAACTAATAGAAAATGTATCTGAGTTCAAATATCTTGGCATTATTTTGAATCAAAACTTGAACTACGAACAACATTATGAAAGAGTATGTAAAAGTATGACATCTCGAATGTACATGATAAATAGACATAAGAAGAATTTCACACCAAAATGGCGAAATATATTTGCTAC
The DNA here is from genome assembly GCA_034693345.1 of Entomobrya multifasciata. Lineage (NCBI taxonomy): Eukaryota > Metazoa > Arthropoda > Collembola > Entomobryomorpha > Entomobryidae > Entomobrya > Entomobrya multifasciata. The sequence continues at coordinate 17,714 of JAQFXM010002681.1, forward strand.
TTCGCTAGTACTTTCCAAACTGGACTACTGCCTACCGTTGTGGGGAAAATTCTCAGCGACAAAGGCTAAAAGAATAAATAACATTTTAGTCCGGCTTGCTAAACTTGTTGTTGCGCCAAAAAAGAAATGCAAGTTTAAGGACAAGTCACTCCGACTAGAACAGTTAAATTGGCTACTAGTTAATGAACGATATGAAATATACACTTTAAACTTTGTGTTTAAGCAAATTTGGAGTAAATCATCACTAAATGCTTGCTTCACACATTTTCATCGAAGACTTGAGTTGGGACGAAGCTCAAGACAAGAAAATAATTTTGTTCTTCCAACTATGAATACGGAGTATGGAAAATCCGCTTTTTTCTACCAAGGAATATTGTTATTGAATAATCTACCATTGGAAATTAAAAATTGTAAAAGTTACATATTATTTGATAGATGTATCAGAGATATTGTTATGCAAAAACGTTGTGATAACTACCTGTTAAATTTTATATAATTTATGACCTCATTATTTTATTTTTTATGTTACACGCTAAAAGGAGACATGTTACATGTAAACAATATGTACTTGATTACAATTTATGTTTTGTCATGTTTATGTTTACAATTAGTCATGTAGTCATGTAAAATATGTCACAAACTGCTTACTAAAACAAAAAAACAGTTTTCTACAGTTCGGCATGTTAGGCAAAAAATCGTACACACATACAATTTCCAAAGGAACACTAGAAAATCAGAAGTAAGAGACATGACTAATGTGCCATACATGTTACATTTTGCATGTGTTACATATTCACTATATGCCTGTGCTATCGTAAATAGGCGGAAAATGTTTGTAATTCCGAGATCAAAATCGTATCCAAGAGGGTTTTGGGCACTAATTAGAATCTGTATTTAACCTCAGATTTAAAATTTGAAATGCTACGTTACTATAAATAGAAGGGAAAATCGAAAAGCTTGGGTTGTTTACATATGGATGCATGGACTCGAGGAATTATTTAACTTGATAACTGTGTGATAACTGACAATCTGTCTCATTTTTCTAACATATAGGCCTTTTGAGATATTTAAGCTTTAAGTTTCGAAAAAGTTATTTAGGTTCACTTAACCCTTTCATATGGCACGGTGAATATTGGTACCAAAATGACCACATATGACTACATGTAAATATATCAATTTGACATATCAAAATATATATAACAAAATCCTACTAGTAATTATAAAACTATCACTTCTAATTTACTCATATGTACAGATTGTTTAAAATTGGTTGATTAACCGCAAGATAACTTATTGTTTTAATTTTTCTCTTTAAGGGAAACGAAGCAACATATTCCTAATCGATACATCGCCGGACGTGCAGCAACAGAAGTTTTAGCAGATTATTCTAAAACATTAGTGCAACCTCAAAGAATAATGAATACTACCTTGTTCACGAGTCGGTCATATTATATTTATGACTACACTTCAAAGATGTGCTCACTTTACGTTACATACGACAACGAGCTGGCCTGCCTCAATGAAAACACAGAATCCAATTATTATAAAAAGTCACAATTTGTTTTTCAACAAATAGCCTGGAATAATGAATTGTTTTACGTTATACGGTTTTCAAGAGATCCAGGCATGATACTTCAATACAACAAAATTACGCAACTCTTTGACTTTATCCGAAAAGATAATGAAGGGTTTGAAAAACGTGATTATGGTGACAATGAGTTGTTTAGCTTAAAGTTTCACAGAAGAGTTAAATCAAAGACTATTGGCTCCTTGCAGACAAGAGATGGATTTGTTATTACGACGATCCCGGGTGATCATAAAATACGTTTGGTGAGAAATGGTGTCATTGGCGAGTTCATTTTTATTGCCGATGAGTACTTTGTGGGTAAACTTCTCAAATGGGATTATTGCGACATCAAAAATGAAACATCAAATTTTAATTTAGATAACGCGATCATTATCGGCCAGTCTTTTTTTATGAATAGATTCACGGAAGAAATGGTTGTTGAATTTAAAGAGTCTCATAGGTTTTATAGCGAGCATGTTATCTCTAAGAAAAAGTTAAACCAACAAATTGAAACGTTTTCTGTTGGTTCTTCTTTTTTTCAAACATTTGGAGTACAATTCGACGGCAATTATACCGTAGAAGAACCAGGATCAGTTGAAGAAGATTCTGGCAAGTTGGTTGAATTGAAAACGTCTGCAGTAGTAAGAGTACCCCCTGCTTCAAATGCCAGAATTACATGGAACATGGTTTTGTCTGATGTAGCAACATTATGTGCAAATATTTCATTCAAAATTTATAAAGACGAATATTTACTTTATCATACAAGTGAATCGGTAAACAGCTTGCAGAAATCTAAATACAAAATGATATTAACTAGATTTCCATTAAACGCTTCAATTGAGGCAATGCAGATTTTTTCTGGTAAAGACGTCCCAAATATTCAAATAGACAGAATTAAAAATCATTTGGTTTATAATGAAACAATAATCACAACCAATTCTAAGCGAATGGCTAATTATCTTACAATGGAGATTGATGATGTTGGCGGCGGATTTGAGTTTGTATGCAATTTAACCAATATACACTGGAAAGTGAATAAACCAGTTTTGCATTTGGGTACGCTTCCACCAATTACTGTTTTCGAGAACATAGTTACTCCGCCACCGTAAGTTGAAGCAAGCTAATTTTAGCTTTAAGGTAAGCTACAAGTTAAGCAATATGTCTTAAATATGCTGTTCACACATTTTTATACAAAACAAACAATCTGAACTGCAATGTTGAAGTAAAGATTTAATTATTACGCTACATTCACTAATTGTTCACAAGTATTTTTACAAAACATAAATCTGAACTACAATGATGCCGTTATGAGTTAACTAATACCTAAATTCAATAAATGTTTTACTTCGGGTTGTATTATTTTTAAAAAATTGCATTGATTCTCATATTTATTTATTTTAAATTTCAATGGATTTTTTGTCAATTAATGATTAATTGTCTGTGGGGCCATACTTTAAGAACGTAACGCTAAAAAACCTCCTACCCCTACCCCCATGTGCCACGCTTACGGGGCATCCCAATTAACATGGGATGTCACGGTCAGCCTAAGACCCCCCACCCCCTCTAGGAGTTACCTTCTTAATGTGTGGCCCCTGTTACTTAGGTCTTCATAAACTTATTTCGTTCATTAGAGCACAAATTACTGCATTTTAGGCACGGCTGCCAATCATATAAATTCCGGTTACGGCGAATTTATTATTTATTATTGCAGGTATATTAATACACGAAATATGAAGACCAAAATGCAATGGAGTAAATTTTTGCAATGCGAAAATTATTATAAAATAAAAATAAATAACACTGCATTTTTGAGTAATGAGGATGTTGTGATTATTATTATTCTTAGCAAAACTGGCGATAAAACGTATTTCATTGAACTGATCATAGCAACTTAAACTGGAATTATCATATTGACATAAACACTAAACTGAAATGCAAAGTTGCAATATTTCATTTTGTCTTTGTACGTATGTTTGTGAAAAAACAACAATCCTATTTGTATTTCAGTTGATTGGGCACAAATGAAGTTTCTTAAAACTGTGTTGACTATCGCAGCTGTGATTAGCTGTGAAGTCATGCAGCCAACAAATTTGCGAAGCAGAGGTTAAAACCTCTCAGAGGTTCCCATCATATGAACAATGCAAACCCCTTCCTACAAACTGGATGCTGGACGTCTTGAATAAGCATATTTAAATTGCGTTTTTTCATTACAACTATCAACTACAGGAACCTTGTAACGACCAAGCACTATTTTTTGTTTGCGGTGATCATTTACTCTCGACAGTTTGCGAAATTTTAACGATTTGCAACAGAAACCAGTGTCTTTATTTTGACAATAATGCAATGCAAGCAATATAAACAAGTCTTCGGCATTTCCCTTTAGGAAAACAAAGTGTCAAACATTTTGTGTATCAATGTTACGACATCATTTGTTCAGTTTTCTAAATTTCATACACTACACTTGTTTGATGGACAATCCAGCGAATCATACGAAGTCGAAACGTGACAAATAAAGTTTAATTCCAGTTTCTCTAAAAAGGTTGACGGTAAACTGAAATCGAGATGTAAAAAACTAGTAATTTATACATGACCTTCATTTCCAGCACAATGTGTCAATTTTCGTTTTACTTCCAATAAGATGTTACTTTTTAATTGTAAAGGATCTGTTTCTCGATTGCGTTGTTCAATTATGTCGTTAGTAGCAAAGCTAGCCAGCCCAATTTAGATTCCCGTTAGTGTACGTAGTACACTGTAAAATCCTTGTAGATATAGTAATGATGTTCAAAATCAAATCTGTTTAACAGTTATGAGTTTTTAATGCGTTGTGGTCTTTCCTTGGCTTCATCAGGAGGGTTTAACTCTACTAGGCATTGTTTATTATGAGGGCCTGTTTGAAAGTTTTCTCCTCCGTAGGATCGATGAACCTAAAATATAACTTTAAAGTACTTCCTGGAAACTATACTGTTCTCTAACTTCAACCCTGTTTCCAACTCCTGCCAAAACCTGAAATTCAATTTCAGCGTCATACTTTCGGCATTCTGATTTGTAGTCTTGAACTACGAAATTCAATGAATTTTCCAAATTGTCAAATGGGGACGCCATGCGCAATAAACTGCATTTTTTTATAAATTAGATCCTTCCTCGATTCCAACATGCATACATTCATAACCCAAGACTTTCGTTTGTCCAGCTTATTATAGTGACTTAATCACTCAAATATTAAATCTGACAGCAAAATCAGATTTTACGTATCCGATATTTCCGTCGATACAATTTTTGTCTCACAATCTTAAAATTTGAACTTTCCCTTTTATTTTTAGTCACAAATTATTACAAATCAGACTCCAAATTCAGATTCTGCGTTTTCAAAACTTCTTGGATGTGTTTTTTGTCTTATAAAAGATGCTCCACAAAAAAGGGGAAAAATACTTGAAATGATTAACAGAAGATGATCCAGGCAACTATAGACCGATCTCCGTTTTGAATACGACATTAAAATTATTTACGACGAAGATAGATTGTCCGATTGGGCAGAGAAGTAAAATATTTTACCGGATAGCCAAATGGGTTTTAGAAAAGATAGAGGCTGCATCGATCATATTTTTAATCTTCAAGCTTTGCTGCAAATCGGGACACGGAGGGACACTGTGTATGCAGTGTTCATAGATTTTAGTAGTATTAGTAGGTGTTTCAAGTCTATTCAACAGCACAGATTATGTAATTGTAATTGCGAAATTTATTCAAGTGGTTAACTTATTACATACATCGAGTATATTTAAACTTAAGTCAACTTAGGAAAACAAACTTCATAATACGTAACGGGTTACACATCTGTTTACATGAAACTGTACCTTTTGCGGATAAAACAAAAATTAGTATATAACATATTGTCAAATAAAATATAACATATAAAATATAATGCAGCAAATCATTGGTTGTTCTCTTGTCCATGATAAATGTTTTCACCATGAAGTCGAATATTCCTATTCCTTGGCATTCCATGATTTTTGGTGGAAGGCTTTTCCACAGTGTAATTCCTCAAAAAAAGAAGCTACATTTCCCATATTCCGTTTGCATAAGTGGAACAATAAAGTTTTTTCTTGTTTGGAGCTCTTTGTGGTTTCCTGTCGTTTTTGGAAGTCATCAAAGCATTCCCTTACTGGAGATTCCTTCCAAATTTCTTTAAAAATGTAGTTTAATGTATACATTGGTACTCGTTCA
>JAQFXM010002682.1:0-23492 GCA_034693345.1 Entomobrya multifasciata
GCCTATAATGTCAAAAACGAGAGATATGGACAAGAAAAAATCCTTTTACTAGACCATGTTTTATGCTGAGCATTTTCAATGATATTTTGCTTTTACTCAAAACAGTGGAAACACGCCTCGGTCTTGTTCTATGGGAGATCTTACATCATCTGCGGCTTCCCTGAATGGACCCAGCGGTCAAGGACATCATTATTCAAATCACCACGGAAGGTCCCCAGAACGACTTGCGATTTCGTCAAACACTGCTCCCGTGAACGGGTTGCAATCATCAACAGTTCCTCTTGTTACCAGCCTTCCTCTCCCCCCAGCAACCTCTGTTACCTACGAATTCTCATTGGCCCCTGTTTCCGGCACACTGGCACCAGGCTGGCATTTGACAGCAGTTCAGAGGGGACTCGCCACTGCGGTACCTCTGGCAGCTGCGGTTGCACGTAGAAGACTACCTCGTCCGAGAACCGCGCGTCCTAGATTTGGATTTACTGACAAGAACGAGGCACGTCGAGCAAAGTGGACCATTGTTATCACAGCGTTAGCATTGTTAGCTATGAGCATGTTACTTGTCGGAGTCACACTTCGACTCGCTCCTTTGATTGATGATTTGGGTAAGAGGCGAAACAAAAATAGAATCTAATTCAAGCTCATAGTTCAAGTCCGTAGCTAATGCAATATTGGCGAATAACTTTTTTGCTTCGCTTTCACCACAACAAAGGCTTTCCGCTTGGATTAACCTGCCACTTCAAAATTCCATGTACAAAAACATTTTTTATACCCTCACCGCAACTTCGATGCCCTTTTCTCTGCAGTTCTAATTTTATGCAAACAAAATGAACGCTTTTTCAATAGCCTTCCTTTTGTTTCCGTAAAAGTAATGTGCATAATTTATTCGCTTTCTGTTGAAATGGCATGCTTCACAAAGCGAACCAATTGCGCGTTCAAGGCTGTCTTGTGGCACTTTCGTACGGGTTTATTTTCCTTTACCGAGTGCACATGTATACTAAACATATCACAAGTGATCTTTACCGAATATTTGATTTTTACGACACGATGTTGGTTAATTTCTATGCCAGGTTTCATGTCAATCACTGAATAAAAAATGTTTTCCGCGGAGCTAGTCTCCAGAGTATATTGATATTGTATGTCGCCGGATTTCGTTCATACTTGGTTCCTAGTTTTATATTCGATCTAATTAGAATACTTGGATATACTCAACCTACATGTGGTGAATAATTGGATCACACACGTTGAATTATTGCTGCCATTTAAAAAATACGTTAGTATGTATTCCAAGATCAATATCATGGTGTCGTGTTTCGTTCTATTTTTTGTCTGCGCAAATACGTAAACTTGCATGCATGCTACATAGTAACATACTTCATGAAAATGAGCAAAAATGAATTAAATTCCAACTTTGAAAATTTGTCTGCAACATCTGTAAAATACAGCTTGTTTGATACCTAAAGTAGGACAGTGGGTATTATCAAAGAATGCTTAAATATGTACGGACATGATCTAGTTAAAAACAGAGATGGTGATTCTTTGTGCATTGCATATTGCATTGTCTGTGTACACTATATAGTTTTGGAGCCTTTAATGTCAAAGCGACTACCATTAGTTCCGCTAGCGTATCGCTTGACATCACGTACGAAACATCTTTGTTAACTTAAACACTTCTTCTTACGACATGCTACGTTTTTATGTTAATGGTAAATTCGCCAGCCTTCGCACTGGAATTTCTTTTTCTTTTTTGTAATCTCTCCTCCAACCTGCAATAGAAAAAAGGTAGACAATGCATGTAGGTACATTTGTTTGATGAAAGTATTTCATGATGTTCTTTTAGTACAAACAAACTCAATATTAAATTGCAAAAGAAAATCTCTCCACATTCTTCACTACTTCAATAAGAAACAGGACACCTTCCTAAATGCATATCCTAAGTAATTAAATTGATGCTATTCTGATTTTGTTTTCAGGTAGGTACCTGCCAATGTTATAAATTAAGACAAAAAGGATTGCATTCAGGGATAAGATTTGGTGAAAAACAAATATAACAGAATAGAAAATGAGAAGAACAAATATAATCCACAAAAATGGGTTACAGCCAGTCACGAAAGAACTGAAAACACAAACGCCTACACCCATCGTGCGAAACTTGCACAAAACTTTTAAACTCGATTGTATTCTCATCTTCCAACAGTTTTTTTGCGAAAAAGAATGATAGCGTCATGGTTTTGGTTTCATTGCACGTTCCACCACACGACGACATATCACTTCTTCATGGTATATGTATGGTAAGTTATATCGTTCCTTATAAATTCGGGCGACAAATAGAGAATGGCGAAAAGAAAACTTTTCTTGGAAAGCAGTACATTTTACTTCACTACTGTCTTGGAGAATGTAACAAGACAATATGAAAGTTGTGCGTTTCCTTCTCCAGTTACAATCTCGTTTTTTCATTCAAATTGTGAAATAAACTGCTTTTTTGGTAGTGGTAGTTCGCATCAACAATGGCCAAGACGGCTTAAGTTTACTTTTGGACACAAGAAAAGTGGTTATTTTATATTGCACATCCTTTCCTTGTGTCGCGACCACAAATTGCAATTATTCCAATCTACTCTGAATGGCTTCACAGTTCTTATGATTAACGACGAAATGTCTATATGTATACAGCGTGTGTATGTTGGCTAAAAGTTTCTCTCGTATATCTCCGTCCATCCATCGCGCTTTGATGGTCACATCGGTTGGCCGATTTTATTCAATGTGTAACCCAAGAAATATGTATGTGTTTGTGTGGTGTACACTGTACACCACTTCCTCTTGGTAAAATGACGATATTTAGAAATGTATAAATGTAAAGATATTTTATATTGGTTATGTTTTCTATAAGTCTTTTTAGCAAGTGAAAGCAGTGAATATTTAAGTGTACACAGAAATGTCACACTTCGTTACGATTATTATTACTTTATTGCTATCAAACTTAATTTGCAGTTTTTCTGAACTTTTCCTTCTGAAGTTCCAACGTTGTACGAAAAACTCTGAAACCAAAATTGATGATGATGAGATAAGATCTGATGAAAATGGGGTTAACTTCAGTTAAATATGTCTTGCTCTAGTTCTGCCATTCTTCTAACATCTAATCGCGAGAATAGAATATGCGTGTATTGTGTATATGTATACTTCATTGTCTAGCTTATAGGTGGTGGTATAATTCACTACAAGTAATTTGGAATGTTCATAATATAACTTTTCAGGACGGTGAAAATTATGGAAACATACATAAGCCTTCTACAGTTTACTTAACATATATTCACGTTAATAGAGCCCGCCTATATTAGTTCCGTGGTCTGAAAGCTTAACAAAATGTACTTATCTTGGAATAATTTCTCTGCAAGATTTAGTACAGTACAGTTATTACGAAACCAGGGATGTTGAAGAGAAGGTCCATTGGTCTGATGAAATTGTACTTGACGGAAGGACGCAACGCAATTTCAGTGCTCAGAAAATTGTATCTTCTCGTTGGGTTTCTAGCTATTCTTGTGGTTCTCTAATTGGGTGTATTAGAAAGACAATTTACGGTTTTCTAAGAAAGAGTTTGTACTGGTACATTTTTGCTGTCCTCCTTTCATAATGAGAACTACTGAATTTGTATTTGATCATGTATGATACTCATCCTTCTCTATCTTCATTCGTTCAGTACAAGGAACAAGTTAACCACGTGCACGTAATTGGAGTGGAGATAGTGTCCTTCTTTTTGTCTGCTCCCCAGTGAGTTTATCCACAAGGAATAAAGGAAAGTGAAAGGTTGCATGCTATAAAAATGGAAACATACACTCGTCTTTATCGTGACTTTCTACTCAAAACTGGTTTTCATGTCGTTACATAATATATCATAGTCGAATACATTTTGAAAACAGCCTTGCTTTCATTTTTCCCTAATGAAACCGTATTGTCGTCCTACATATCATCAACTTGAAGCAAATCAAGCATGTTTAGCTCGTTGAATTTGCTTCATTTGTAACATGAAAAGAAGGTTAAGGAAAAATTACTTGTAAGCTTACTAAAGTAATTTCTTTAGAGATACAGTTTGCGTCAGCAGTACAAACGACTAAAAGGAGATTAGAGATATTCACAACATATATTCGTATTACATTCGGTCCAAAGGGGTTTTATAATTTGAAAGCAGTTTAAGTAATTAGTAAAAGTAAAAACATTGATCATTTGTTAACAATAAACTTATACGGGAGTGAAAACTGTTAGGTTTATGGATAACTTTCGTTTAAAATATACTAACTTTAAGAAAAAAATTTACATTCAACAAAATGCACATATACATGTGTAGATGTAAATATTTATCGTTAGATAACTTATCATGTATGAGTCATACATCAAAGAGTTATGTGGAAAAAATTGCAACGAGTGTGTAGTCTACTTTTGATATTTATACTTTTGTACTGCTGTAGAAGCCTTTTACACGAAGTGTGTTATTTCAGCAGCTGCGCCAACATCACGAAGTCACTCATGTTCACGATTATTTCGCAAAGCTGAGAAGTTGGAATGGAATCTCATCTGTGACTTTATGTCATTCATGTATGTATGCATTGTGCGTAGGTGTACTCGTACTCTCAAAGCTGTTATAACGATTCGTGTGTATGACATTTTATGTACATTGCGAAATCGATTTATATGCAGGAACACGATTTTCCCATTATTTCGTTGCTTTCAAAAGATTTCGTCCTTTCCTGTGTAAATGCTGTTTTTTTCTGAAAGGAAGGAACACATTTATATTGATGATTTAAAATGTACTAACATACATATTTATGCTTAACTTTATACAGAATCAGCGTTCATATCTCATGCTTTTAGCTTAAGGTCAAAAAATATGATTGATGAGGGTCATGAAACTAAATGACAAGTTTGCTCTCGAATCCTCCGAACATCATGCCTTGCCATCATTCTTGTCGGTTTTCCTTAACGTGAAATCCTGTCACGTTCAATATTTAAATTCTCTATTTGAATGAGTAACGATATTAGATACTTGTGTTCGGTATTATTTTTCTGGCTCGTGTGGAGGCATAAACTATAGATGATAGACAATACATAAAAACTTTCTGGAACTTACAATAATGATTATATTGTCATGTAATTATGTATGCACACATGCAATTAGCGTATTTCTGCTTACGAATTCTTATTACTTATAATACATATTTTCTCGGTATTCCGTATTAACTACCAAAGAGAATTTTAGCAAGCATGATTTATAGAAAAATCAAGTCTTTGTCTGGACTAGATGTAATTTTGCAAAAGTATAAAATCAATTCATCACGAGTTCACGGGAAATCGAGTTTTTGTCCCTGAAAATGATTACACCATTTCTTGTCTCAAAAGTTTATACTATATGTTACAACTTAACTACAAATTTTGCGTACTTGGTTCATAAAATCTGTAAGACACCTTGCTGGAGAAAATTCTACCGAAAATGCGAACAAGTGACAAGCTAAGGTTACTTTATGCTCAATCAATGTTAGTAAGTCAGATTTGTCTGTCTAGACCAAGTCTCAAGCAGTAGAGCAGACGATAAAGATAGGAAATAGAGCTCTGGGATGTTTGCCAGGTATAATATATCGTCTTCTGTTCCAATTCTGAGTCTACGCTGTGTGACAGCTGGATATTACTTTTCTCGCAATTATATTTGAAAGCAAAATCAACTTAGCATTTCTCTACAACTACCGTTCTTTTTATTGAATTATTTGGAAATTACAATTCAGCAGAATTGTTACCAAATAGTTTTTATAGAAAATAGTGGCAAATTTTGTTAGTATACTTGCTGATTTGTTTTCAATCAAACGTAAAAATCAAATCATCATAATATATATGCAGGCATGGTAAACGTTTAGTATGGATTTATTTAAATACGATGCAAAGGAAGGTCTGATCTCTCATGTGAGAAGGATAAAGACACATATACATATGAAATGAAGAAATGAGTTTGAAGTTTCAAATGCAATAAGTAGTTCCCAGAAGTCAAAGGCCCTTTGGGCAAATTTTGTTCTTTCTGACACTGAAAACTCCTTTTATATCCATCAGCGACGTCCTTTTCATGGTACAAAGTGAAGTAAACTAGTAACAGAGAAGCCGCGTGAACATCGTTTTCCACAATGTCACCTTCATCAGCTCATCAAATTTGCAATACTTCCTCTGGAATTTCTAATCCTAACATTGAAGAACATGACAAGGATGGGAGGGCTTGCTGTGAGAAAAGAAAGAAGAGTACAAGGGAAAATGTGAAAACAGTATCTTTCTAGATAATAGCACTTAATGTAATAAATGACAAAAAATATATGTGCCAAAACTCAATGAGCTTGTATTATAGCGTGCATTATTTATGAAACGGCAACCTTCAACTCGACAGTATAAGATTCATTTTCTTTATAAACGTAATAGAAACAAGAGAAATACTACTGTAAGCTATGCTATAAAAATACTGGTTCGTTTGCAAAAATCAAGAAGAGAACACACTTTTTGCGAAAACCTGTGTCTCACTTTGTCTCTACAAAGCTGCAAAATAACGTTAGCTCATGTTTTGTATCCAACTGAACTTTATTCTTTTCATTTTCAAGATTAAATGAGCTTTTTAGGGGGAAGCTCTTTTTTCGGACTCAAGATAATAGACTACTGCACATGTTCATTCTATCTTGTAGTTGACTATAGTTATATTTCTGAAATGTGCCCAAACTCTTGGCACGCGGTATGTGTGGGACGACACTCTTTTAGAGAGTGAGTGATGCCCTAAGCAGATACTTATTAAGCAGCTCATCTCATTACGGATACGGATCCTATTGTGTTCACTACGCTTGGCCGTAAAATTTATTAAGCGTTGAATTAGCATTTACACAGGAAATGTGTTACACACTCCAAAAAAGTTACAAAAAAGTTGAGTTTTCTATTTCATCCAGATGTGTGCAATGTATATTAGGTGTGATATGATATGATACTTTGTCTATGGGGTACTATAAAACTTGCAAAAAATTGTTTTGCATCACACAGTATGCATTCAATAGAAGTTACTTAACTGTATAAATATAACATGCATAACAATTTGGCGTAAATGTAGCCACCTTTTACAATATTACATGCACAACGCAAAAGGGCAAAGAAAATTAATTATTATGATCTGCTGCATAATAAAAAGTCATCTTTAAAAAAGTGCTAAACGTCTATATGCACATACTGCATGGTCCATATTATGTTCACGTGTCATGCGATGTAATCGGAATTTAGACCTTTTGCATATTTCAGCCTTGTTTCTGGACTTGTTTCAAAAAGTTAGGGAAAAGTAGTTCACTCATGTACTCATACATTTTAATTTAGTCTCACGCTTTTGCGCATACTGTTAACCATAAATATGGGACAGTTAATGGCTAAAGAAAATTAAATCCTTCACGTTCCATCTTTATCATAGTGATGTATGTACATATATGGTCAAATGTACATACATTATAATGCATACTTCATTATTTTATTATTGTTCTACTTTTTGTTAAAAGTAAGTTTAAACCCACGAGCCCATTAAAATTTCATGTTAGTTGACAGATAAATGACATCAAAAACAAAATCGCCAATTTCCTGAGAATCACATCGTTATTATCACAATGGATGTGTATATTGCGTTGTACTTAGAGCTTAGAATGTAACGACTACAGTAAAATTGGAAATCCTCATACAGACCTAATTATATGACCGTGACATATTGCAAAAAAATAGATTCATACATTTTTAAAAGCTACTATATTTCTGCGTCAGTCATCATTAAATTATTTTCCAGCTTGCCATCCGAAGTATAATAAAATAATCAAAAAGCATCATTATTGTTAAATTACTTTTTTTTTGCTATGTATGCCTTTTTTGCACTCACTTTGTTCTAAATAACAAAAGTCACACTTGCATTCCCACATTTTCAACTTGAAAAGTATCAAAGGTAAAAAGAACTTTTGGGATAGAAAAAGTTTTCTTAATTTTCCAAGGAAAAGTGAAATGTCACTCGAGTTCTTTCAGAAGCGACAAGTGAAGGTATTTTATATGTGCTCCCACGTATAAATAGTAATTGCACAAATGTACCTTTGTACATGATATAGTTCATATTAGTGTACTTTTAGTTTAGTAGGGTTTGAAGCTTGAATATAATAGATTGTTATGCATACATTAAACGAATTGAATAAATTTCAAAGGAAACTAAAACTATTTTTGGGCTAACAAGAATGCGGACAGTTTTCAAAATAATGAAAATGTATTATGCATGCATGTTTGTCTCACTTTAAATTGCGTTATTTAGTGTGCAAAAAGCAATTATTTGACACCTATAAACATCCAGTAACAACTGAAACTGCTTCCATCTGATAAAATCCAGATTGCTGTGCATGTTTAAGCAAAGTGGTGTATGTCTACTAATACACATAACCTTGAATTACAACATTCATCCTGAGTAAATACATACACCTCATATATCATTCCGTTGTTAAAAAGCAATTCCCATGCAGCGCTCGTTGGAGGTTTTTGTTGTCGGCAAAAGTGATAAAGAAGTATGTGATTTCATTACGAATGTGCCATGAGAAGAATATTTTTGTGAAAAGTAGACCAGTCCGGAGAATGTAAACTGGAAGAAAAGAGTCAGTCCATATAGAAAAATCTGGAGAAAGTAGCTTCTCTCCAGATAATTAAATTAGAATTGGGAATTTAAAAGTCAAATGTAGGACGGCAGTAAATTAAATGGTGAAACTTCAAAGCATGGTCGTATTGTTAAGTTTTCGTAATATTCATATGAATCTAAGACCCCTTTCCCCTTAAATTCATTTAATGCATATAATATCACAAAAAAGGGCAATTTAGTGGTACTTTTTAAGGTCAGACGACGGCAAAATTTCAATCCTTTTTGCAATGTGCCCCAACGTCGACTGTAACAAACTTGTCCTTGTCATTAAAGGAGGGGTTTTAGTTGGGAAACTATTATGTTAATACTGAATATTTGAGATGTTGCGGTGGGCTGGTTGAGGGGAAAAAATGCATAGATTCCTTCATATACTGTCATCTATCTATTTATTCCTTTCACTTTTACCATGTATGTTTAAGACATTGACTGATTATTGAAAATGATAGAATGAGTCCATAAAAATTATTGACCTCGGTTCTAGAATCTCATTATTACGGTTGAGTCCTCTCTACAAGTATGCTATTTGCGACATAGTTTTCCTCTCCATTCTTCTTATCAGATCGAAACCGACTGAGAGTAAACATTGATGACTATTATAGCTTATAACAGATGATTTGATATCTATTTTATAGTACCCATTCAAGTGTGTCATATATACATTTTTTGTGATCTCATTCTGATGAAGGAATGCACATACTTACATACTAAAAATAGAAAGTATCATCGTCGATAACCCTTTCTTACCGAGCTATTTGTAGTATAATCTTTCTATAAAGTTATTTATCTATCATCTTTCGTTTCACATGCTTCACTAGCTTTTCGTATTTCTCCACTCTTACGTCAATGTATGCAGTTCAACCTCAGTTCACTTACTTTACTTGAATTGAAGCAAGGTTTTAGAAGAGGCATTTTCTGGTTGAATTGAAAAAAGGATACTATGTTTGATTGATAGAAAAGGAAGTTTTTCTTTCCTCTTGTGCAGGCATAATTGCCAAAAGATGAAAAACTTTCAAAAATACAGAATGCATATGCCACTTCGCTTCCTGGCCTCCTGGCACCATCAAAACCCAAAACTAATCCATTAATAAGTATACCTGTTGGAAATATTGTTGAATACGTTTGATCTGTTTGAATAAATGAGCATAAGAAGTAATTTTGCTGAGTAGGAAACTGTTTGTTCAAAAGTCAGATATGAAAGTGAAAGTATCACAAATAATTTTTTTCATGGAATACTTGGAATATTGCACAGCTTTTAAAAATGAAAACCAGATCAAAAACTTTTCTTGGAAAATCAGTTATTAAAGCGTATTTATTATATCCATATCCTTGAAAATAATCAAACTTTCTCTTTATGTATAAACTAATAAGAGATATTGGGTTTCAGAAGTTCACTCACGTACATACCCGATCGAAATCTTTTGAAAGGTAACCTTTCACGAAGGTTAAATCAAGGTCAGCTTTAATCCAAATCCTTGCTTTTTTATATAAAAACCGAACAATTTGCAGCAAAATTGGTCCAGATCCAGAGGCAGTGGAACTACATATATCCGTTCCATATCGATACATGTATGTTTTATATCCGACTGCCTTTAAAATATATATCCAAGAGCATTATTGAATTTACAGGGAAAAATCATTCTAGTGTGTTTATGAAAAACTACCAATGCCAAAGTATCGAGCGGTCCATCATTTGCCAGTGTTTATAACTTTACACATAATCCTGGAGCTAAGTTGGATTCATGTATAGCAGAGAATGCATTTCTATAAAATGAGCAAACTTTACTTTTCACAGAGAAGTATAGTATAAATATAATTATAATAATTACTCATTGAAACACCTTTTGATATGAATAAAACATGAACTATTGCCAGCCTTGAAAAGTTGGTAGACCCAGATACACACATTACAAAAACAGTTTTGGAGTAGTGGAGCGAGAGAGATGCATTTCGTATTTACGTAAGCACATTTACTCGCATATTTTATACAAATTATATATACTAAAGTTTGTTCAAATTTACATTAATTATTTGCACTCAGGTGTTGGATTGTTATGTTGCATTTGTCTGGGATTTTTTTGAAATTGTTTACTCAATAATTTTAATGAAGTTTTGTTAGAGGGAAATGATTGTGTAAGTATTACATTTGTTTTAAATTATCTTTCATTGACGTATTTGGCTATATAATGTATGGCTTTGCGGAAGTTGACAATGCTGCAAAGTATGAGGCTTTGTTGGACGAGCAGTGCAGACTATAGTGTACTTATACTTGGATGGAATAGAATATGACCTTGGAAGCATGTTGTGTTTATCTTACCTAAAGCACACGAGTGTACAACGATAAAATTTTACAGCATCTATATAGACTCTTCATGACAGTTTTTTTCAATTTAAACATGATACAATTTCTGAAAGATTTTTTCAGTACTTCAAATCAGAGGCGTTATTAGGTTGAACACGACAAGACAACTCAATATATCACGTGAAAATGTATACGTTCTAAATTAAGCAGATATATAGTTTTTAGAGCCATTATAGTATGTTTATGTCTTCAGTCAAAATATTAGCTTGTTAACTATACAGCACATATGCACATGTTCAAACATTAAATGTGATGAAAGTCTGTTTCGATAAACTAACTCAGTTAAGTGTAGACAACTAGAGAACAGACACGAACATACCGGCGAATATCTTCGCACGAGCTTGTTAGTAAGATCATTCAATTTCAAGAGTTGTACTTGTCTCTTGGTGCTTGAAGATTTAGTATATTGACGAAAGTTGAGACGATGCAAGGCTCACATCACATTAGGCCAAACACTGCCGAAAAAACACTGCCACCAACCGTGTAAGCAAAATAGAAGTGAATACTAAATAGACAGGAAAAAGGGAAAAGAAGCAAGGATACCGTATGTTCGCTTGTGTGAACAAAACCATAAAAAAGGAAAAGAAAATATACAACTGTCCATCTGCCCTTTACAAGAATTAGTTAATATATTTGGAAAAAGTAAAGGGAGCACAGCAGGAGATTGTTAAACTTCTATTTATATTATAAATATAAACTGGATACTACCTGCTGCGATCAAGTATCTTTTTATATAAAAAAGGAAAACTCACGCCGCGTGAAGGAAGTCAAGCCAAAATAAAACTTGTAAGTGTAAAAAGAGATATAGCAGAGAAGAGTGATAAGGCGAAAAAAGAAAAACGTCAGGAAAAAAATATACATAAAAAGTTCATAAGTACTACGTACTCTATCTATCTATCTTTTTGTGTGTTAGTTAATATATTGATATAAGGGCAGGAATCATGGCTCCTTTGGGAATATCTCTTGTAAACTTGCTGATCGAATCTTCCTCACTCAGTTGCCTTGCTGAGGGCGGACAAACAAAAAAAGAACAAGGATTTGCACAAAATTCTTCATCAGATTCTTCCAGAGAAACATCAACATCACCACCTTCTTCCAATACAACAAACCTTTTCTTTGGAGGAGGTGGCAGTGGTAGTATTGGTGGAGGTACAACAGCAGCAAGTAACGGTACAACATCATCCAAGCCTTTTCCAAAAACAACTCTTTCTTCTTCTCGTACAGACGACGATGGAATAAAGTTGAACAACAATAATAATTACTTCAGTGAAGGAAGTCAACGAGAAAACGCAGAAAAGGGTGAAAGGAGAAGTAGTGCTGAAAATAATTTTAGAGCAGGCGAACCAACATCATCCTCGACCCAGAAGTTGTACTCAATCTTTTGGGAAAAGTTTAAAAAGCCGTATGACCAAAAGGAAGCTAATACAACATATCGACCATTTTCCCCAGCAGTTGGACCGGAAGGAGTGAGCCAGGAATCCGAGCAGAAAAACAATGGCAAAGCAGAGCATTTTAAAAATGTTGCGAAGTCAGCCGTGAGTTCTGATGACAAGTTGTCATCATCATCATCGTCGTCGACGTATAAAAAGTTTTATGAAAAGGCCCAACAGATTAACAGTCAGCTTTTACCAGTTTGGTCTTTACTAAGCTATCCTTCAGACTTGCACTATTATGGGAGAGCGGCAGTAATGACGGTTGTCACCGCTAACGTAATTGGGAAAACTTTGGAAAAGTTACCTGACATTGAAGAACTTGGGAAAAGGTATGGTCCTTTGTTTCAATGCAACCTTCTGGACGGATCTAATCCGAATCAACCTGGAAGAGTTGGGGTAGATAAGGACTTTTTCTGAGAACAGTCAAATTAAAACGAAGAAGAAAGAAACAAAGAGTTTATTTGTAGTACATAGTAGCGTAATATTTTTATGGATTATCAAAAGGTTACTGGGAAATATGGCACAACATTAATTATATGAAATATCTGAGTATACCAGTTAAATTTTTCGCAGGGAAGGGAAAGCATAGTACCTGCAAACAATAGAATAATGTTTGTAAATGTGAATCTGTGAGACTGACTTTTGTGATGCTCGGATGACTGATTTCTAGTATTCTTATTTGCAATTAGCTGTTATAGCTAAGCTGTAAATTTAGCTTCTACGTATCAACAAATTAAGCGAACAATTTATTAGTTGTGTTATATTGACGTGTAATATATTGAAGGCAGGCTGTACTGTTCTTCTATACACAGTATATAAACTTCGAGCACGGTAACTTAACGTCAAAGAAGTGATGTCCTAAGAGTAATAGGTTGATTGGTTAAGAAGTAGTGAAAGTTGGTACATCGAAAAACAGGCGAAATAAGAAGATGGCGGAAATTGATGGAACACTCGATATTAACTTGGCTTTCTTTATTTCGGTCGTAAAACTTTCGTTGTAAGATAAGCAGTCTTACCTATTCGATCTAAACGAAAACATGACGGCTTAAAAGACACTACAGAAAAAACAATGAAATGATAACAAGACAAGGGATGTGGAAAAAAGCGGTAGTGAATAATAAGATTCTACGTTTTCTGGATGTTGAATCATTGTAATCCGGACAGAATAGGTTTATTTAGTAGACCTAAAGACAACTCATCATTATTGTCATCTCTTGTCCAACGACACAAAAGGATTATAAGCTTCTACCTCCTCATCTCCTTTCTCTACACATTTTTACAGTTTTTTCTTCTATCAATCGCCTTGTCGAAAGAATAGAAAATTGCTTCTACCTTTCTTCTTCACCTAATACGCCTTCAGCTTATACCCATACAATACCTGTCATAAGAAAATAGAAAATTACAATTTTTGCTGCAGTCTATATAGCGCCTATATCACATCTTTTCCATTTGCCTCGTTTTCCTCTTTCTCCCTTCATGATTTTCTTAAGATGAAAAGATGAGTTAGCTTAGCAGTCCGTACATGTATTACGATTGTCATCAAGATTGGTTGCTTCTTTTCTTATCCTACTTTCACTTTGTGATAATGGTGTATCATATCCCTTTACTTTACTGAAGATACTTCCTTAATATATATTTATCCATCAGCTAAAAGTTTCTTTGTATTTCTCCTATTTTTTATCCCGTTCCCCTGCGTATGACATGTTTCAAGAAGAAAGTAAAAAGCATGTTGCTTCATCTTTGTCAACTGCGGAACTTATCTTAATGATAACAGGCAGGTAATCCCAGGAAAAAAACTCGTCTCAGTCTACTCCAACTAAAGACGAAATATACATTCATTGTTAAGTGCACAAGCAAATGAATGGTTTGAGATGGCAAGTTTGATAGACATGTAGATTGAAACGTCTGCAAGCATTGTGGCGTGGTTTCTCCCACGCGTACCATCTATTTGACTACGTGACGACTCAACAAAGCAGACTGCACCAATGACGCTAGAAAACTTCAGACTTTTGCATCTTCCGTTTCAAAGAAATCTTCGATAATTCAAGTGAACTGTGAGTTAAACTCTGAGAAAACAAGTTTGAAAAGTTTATAAAGTTTAACGTTCATTGGAATCAGACTGGAAATTGCTTACTCAGTTCATCTACAACTATCAGTTTCATGTGATGAAGAATGATAGTAATATCATTTTACTCAAAGGTGCATCTTTTCTTGTTGAAGATGATTATTATTATTATACATGGTTAACGTGAAACATTAATTATCTCTGAGATTCATACATCTAGAAATCAACGAAGGAGTTCACAAAATTACATAACGGGTTTTCAAATAGAAACGTGTGTTTGTGCAAAGTCAGCACAATCTCCAAAAATCACTCTTCTGTCAGCTTCCAGAATTCGTCGAAGAGCAGTCGTTTTCTCCAGAAAAACAAGTTTACACTCAACTTCATCGACATCAAATATTAGTGTAAAGTTCAAATTCGACAGAATCTGGAGACGCAGTGGAGGGTGGAATTGACGTTTTTAGAATGCTGTCAAATACAGCAGCGTATTCTGTAAGTTTAGTAGTAAAAACTGAATCTTATGCTGATTATGCCTTCCTTGACGAAACTGAAATGGCGATGACAATAACCATAAATTATTATTTTTATTCGTGTATTCAAATGTCAGAACAAGACCTTGAACTTTTCTTTACATTTTTTCCTTTTCGTAGAAAATGAGACCACACTTAAATGCATGTGGTACAGAGGTGAACAGTACATAACAGTTTATCGTAAGATGAAATATTTTGTTGATCATTCGTGTACCAAGTAGGCTTTGTAAAATGTCTAAGGTACTCTCCAAGTTATTTTCCTTCAGCTTAATTTTCATCTTGAAGCAGCAATAAAAAAATGGCCCTGTGACATATACAGCATCCTCTCTAAAAATGAAACGTACATCAGCCAACTTGCTTCGTTTCTTGAGCTTTACTGTTGTTTTGTCCTTGTCATATATTCTTTTTCTTTCCTGAAGCAAAAACACTCGTGGTAAAACCGTCAAAAATTTCGGATGTTGTTTTGTCCCGTAAAGCCATAAATAAAGTTGTGTAAAAATTTCTACTTTGTGTATTTCAATGTAAGATGATTTTTGTCTTTTTCCCAAAAAAGAGTTGAGCAACTTACCAGAATAATTTTGCGCGTTTTTTGAGAAAAATGTCATAGTCATGTGTGTATGATGCATAATAGTCACTTATCTTTTCTCTTTTTGGAAAGTAGGTTGTTGTGTATTAAGTATCCTACCATCTATTGAAAAAAGTAGTATCATGTTCTCATTCTAGAATTTCATGAAATTCCGGACTCAGTTAACATTTCGGAAGTTACTGCTGTTTTATGACTTTATTTCAAAGCAAAGCATGAGCAATAATTCTTTATACATCTTTTAATGATGAAACTAATAGTTCCAGTAGAGAAGCAATAGCATTAATATATAGGACATATATCATAAACATAGTTTGAAAAAGTAAATTTAGTAACTAATAAAATAAGGCCACATGTAGGAGGACTACAAGTGCCTATTATTATATGACAAAAAAGTAATGAAATTGAGCTCTACAAGCGGATGATTTACAGATGCCCTGGGACTGTACGGGGTTTTATGACACGTTATATTGGGTCATGGCCACAATAACTTTTTTTACAAATGAAAAAAAATTGTCCCTTCTTCTCCCTTTTCACTTCCAAATGCGGTTACAAATAGGAAATGGTTTGTGTCCGCTCACATGTCTCCGTCTCGACTTTTGCTATTTTATTATTCATTCATTATTTTGAAAACAATGGCTACATGAAGTCTCACATAACTGTTTAAGATAAAGGCAAATTGAACAATTTGTGCCGGAGGGAAGCTGAAAGAAATGAAGCGTATGTACCTCCATGAAGACGGGTTGTCTTACCGTCTGAAAAGTTGAAAATAAGCTACCTACCACCCAATATCCTACCTCTAGAGCATGGAAATCCAGGAAGTGAAAGTTTTTCATATATTACGGCTGACAGCAGAAGGGCAATATATCTTATTTGACACTGTCATTTTTTTTCTCCTTCCAATCCCTAACCAAAGGCATCCATCTGAGTGGCCAATGAAAGATTTATTGTTGGTGTGGTCTGTTGGTTATACTAATATGCAATGTAGTCTCTGTGTGTGTACGTAGGTATGTAGGTAAGGCTAAAAAAGGGAGAGAGAACAAAAGCAATAAGCACTTATAAAACTTAAATGGACTGTTTTCTTTCCCCTTTTTTGTTTACATCTGGCAAAATTTGCCCTCAATCCTTTTACAGTTTTTTGTGTTCAGTCCCAGGCACTATTCTGGTCTGGTCTTACATCTTATGATTGTTTGTTGGGAGCTCTGGTCTGGTCCTGTTCCCTGTTTAGCTTATACCATACGACTACTGGTGAAGCGTACCTAATGTAATACGGAAGCAATTTTATCTTGTCGAATTTCCCATTATGTTGTGTAATTCAAAGACTCTTTTGTTGCTGCGGGTTTGGCTGGCGAGCATTTTGTTCGTGCAGCACTTTTACCTCATATAATTTTCGCAGAGGTATCCCACAAGCATAGACGAATAATTTTTAGTTCGTTTTCATAATAAACGAAACCACCACCGCACAAACACATCTGGAAACGGAAATAGACTAAAGCTTTCATTTTGATGGTTATGTGTTATTCTCCTTGTGGTCGAAAGAAAATAAAGTGGAGAAAGTATATCAAAGCATGTGGACTTGCCTGACATGTCATTTTTGTTGATGAAACATGAAATCCGAATGTTTGATTTTCTCCAAGCATATAAACATGATTATATTGTGAAATGATTGTGTATTTAAACTTATCGTTTTGGTTTGATAAAAAAAATATGTGCATAGGTCCTTGTTCAATTCTAGCAATTTTCTCTACTCCCTTGCATATTTATATATGCTCACGATATGATGAGCACAGCAAATATTTGAAAAAGAAGAATGAACCGGCTGACGACTCGTAAAAAATTCGACAAATATTTGAACTTGCGTGATCACTTGCAAATATATATGCATACTGCTTTGACGAAAGGGAGACAAGAGAAAATTTACGATTCTTGTGATTGTGCGTAGTGTGTACTGAAGACTCTACGCTTACACCATTAAGTATTACAGGAGAAGGGCATGATTTATTTGACTTGGAAATGGGTAAATAAATAGTACGCTCTGAATGATTTTAATATCGCTTTTTGTCTCAAACGAGATAGGCAATGGTTATACGTTAAGTTACAGAAGAGGTTGTGGTTGAATACCTTAAATATGAACCCTGTCATTGTTGTTTTTAGAAATAATGGTGACGAGACGACAATGACTGGGTAATCATCATCAAATCACATTTCTTTCTGATTGTAAGAGAATGAAAAATGATATACTAGAAAAAGATTTAAGCATTTTTTTCCTGCCAGTTTTGTTCACTTACCATATCTCCCTTTTTCTTTTCATTCTTTTATTATTATTGCCATCCATTGTGTAATGAGGGCGTGGACATTATGAAATGTTGAAAAGTGAAACTGACAGCAGAAACCTATGGGGAAAATACAATACGCTTAAAGGTGAAGAGACCATTAAATGGTATAACGGCTTAAATATAAGAAAGTAATACATGTGGGTATGGTATAATAACTCTTTCCATTTAAGATTACTTAAGTTCGTCAACAAAAAAATCCAGCCTACTCTCAGCATGGTTTCCTTATAATTCTTTATTTTTATCCATTGCTATTTTCGCCTTGCCTGAGTATGTATGTCGAGAAGCTGGTAAGGTGATGATTTTTCACTTCACTTGGTTATTTTCTCCGCAACATATTATTACGAGGCGTATGCTTGCCTTTCATCGTGTAGTAATGAACTTACAGCTCATATAATAGAAGCTGTCTGCTGCCTAATGAAATAAAAAATTGTATCCAATTTAGCCGTACTTCGTTAATGTCTTTCCCAAAAAGAGAAATTCATCATGCTGTTACCATCTACGTTCTTTGACTTTTCTTCAACTCCCAAGTGACAATTATTCAGCATTACTACACTATTTGCTTTCTAAGAGCTTGAGAAAGGGTTTTAGCTGGGGAGAGGAGAAAGTGTGTCTATTATAAAGCGACTGTATTATCACGATCGATAAAATGTAAGGACTCATTTATTTCTAACAAGAGATAACGAAGGAAGCATTACACTTACCTATTAGAAGAGTTGTATTTTTACGCAGAATTAAGAAAATCTACAAAATAGTTCACCAATCATTGGTTAACTTTTATCTGTTATTGATCGACTTACGGAATACATGCTGTAGAAATCTTTTTCATGAGAAATATATTTTAAAATAGAACACTAACAAATCTGAATTTTTATGGTGAGCTGGGTACCTAGATGAAATGTATACTTGAATGAATCGATCACAGATTTGATTTTGTTCATATTTTGTGATTTCTCATGACGTATATATGTATGTTATGCCGAGTACGAACAAATTCCACTATTTTACAAGTGGAAAACTGCGTTTGTTACTTTTACCTCCAGAAATGCTGAAAACATTTTTCACCAAGAAAAACTTCCCATTTCCAGCCAAATTAGATTTTTGCTGACTTCATTTCGTCAATTTTGCCAACAAAACATACTTCATGAAAGGAAAAGGAGTAATGTGTAGAGAAAAGGGAAATTAGCACCAACTTTTTCCATTTCACGAAGCGTTACGCGGAAGTGCGCTCATTATCACTTTGGCTCTCTTAAAAATGTAATTAAGTTCAACGAATTCGAATGAGCACAATGGGCACACATTGCCTTCCATACACTAAACGATGTTATCGCTGACTAACTACCTAAATAAAGTTAATGAGTGAAGTATACAATTTACCAGGAGGAGTGAAACTTGTATGAATTGGATTGAGTATATAGAGTATACAGTATACTATAAATCCATCAAACAATTTCTACAAATCCTTTCAAGTTTGCAGATTGTTCGTTTTGAATACACGAATAACGTAATAAAGTTGTCGTCGCCATTTGTCATTTTACATGTTGTGCACCATATTCCAATTCCATTATTTAGTCAATTTCCTTTTTGTACTACAGGGACACTAAAAATACACGGACAGGATTTTCATTTCACCGCATCATTCACGTTGAATTCAAGTTGGCATCTTCGCTTTCACTTTTATCTCTTTGTAGGCAACTAGAAAGTTGATTTTACGACGATCGTGGCTACATGGACAAGGACGACGGGATCAAGTTTGTTTTTGTCTTGTTGGAAAACAAGTGATGGTGCGGCCCACCATCACACGCCCACATAATTCAGAGAATATCATCCGTCACATTAATGAGCTCGTAAAACTTGTGTAATTTCATTATACAGATACTCTTAACATCATCATCGCCAACGAGAAACCATTTCCAAAATGTCTTTCTCTCTTTCTACTTGAATGAATCCCAATTTCAAACTATATTTTTTTGCAGTGCGTAGGTATGTGCGTGCATGTTAGATGTTACATGTTTGCAAAGTTTAACTAAAAAGTTTCCAAGTTGAAACAGAGAATCGAAACAGAATTCCTAGTAAATTTTCCTACACTTCCAAAATATCAGAAATAACTAAAATTCCTGGAATCTCTTCAAATTGAAATGATCTCAAGAGATCTTCTGTGAAATGTAGAAAACAATTCCCTTCCTCCACTCTGCTATTTCCAATTTAGCTGTGCAAGCAAACTAAATATTTAAAAGGACAATGGATGTTGGAATACAAACGGATTACGTGGATCCAAAAGAACTTTTAAATTTACTCATTCAACAACACATGGAGCAAGAAAACAGTCCAAGCAAGAGGCGTCACAGTGATGATAGTGGGGAGGGAACCAGCTTGGAACTAATGAAGCATAATCAGCAACAGGATCCGGATGCTATTCATCGATTAGGTGATGGTGGAGATACTCCAAAATCCGAACCGGATCAAACTCTACTCCAGCGAAGTCCCAGTATATTTTCTGGAAGAGCAAGAACAAAACAGCAGCAGTCAAGAATATCATTTGCTCGTGGATCCAAAAAGTGCCCTTCCGACACCAAGCCTTGTAATAGCAGTAATAACAATGCTAAAGGAAAACATTTACCGTCGGGAGAAAGTCTCTCAGATAAAATATGTCAGGCAGTTTGGAGTCGAAAAGAGAGTGCTCCTTTTGTAACGCCATTAGGATCCAGAAGGGTAGCCCATCATAGCTCGGCGAGACGAGGAACAGCTCCAAATGTGCCTCCAATGCGGCTTTGCGACTTTGAGTCTAAACCTGATGCTTTCGGTGCAAGAAGCCAGTCTTTTAAAGGTTTGATCTTGATTTGATTAAATGGGAAGAGGCGTGTTTTATAAATTATGCATTTAATGGTCGACTGGCTGCTGCTGGTGGTAAAAGGTGTGTGTATGTGTGCAGTGCACGTTCTCAGAAAATATCTCGGCTAATTTATAGGTTAATATCTAGTATGACATGTATATAAGAAGCAGGAGGATGATGTGGATTGGATTGCATAATACACGTCATGTTCTTTTTAGGCAGATAACACCACAGCTCACTGCGCCAACATAATGTACATAATCGTTATGTAGGCAAAGTAGACAAGGGTGGGGTTTATATACTGACTTAAAAGTAGAAAGTAAAGTTATGTTAGTACGTTTGCATTTGAATACTTTTACTCAATATTTTCTAAGTATTTCTACTATCTTTCTCGAAGCTAAATCATGCTAGCCATCAAGCCATAGACGATCTCAGCATTCCATTAAACCATGTCCAGCCTTGAAAAAAAATTAGTCGGGATAATTGCACAATCGCACACTTTCACTTTACATCAAGCAGTTATAGACTAGAATACTTTTAAGCTAAAGAAAATCATTTTACTCATTTATCTCTGTTTTAAAATATTTAAAAGGTTCCACATCGTCAGGTTCAGTTAAGCGCAAGATAGCCTTGCAAAGAGACCCATTATTACGAAGAGCATCCGGTGATACTGCACCAACATCAGTAGACGCCGCATCAGTAGCTTATCGTGCACTCCTTCCTTCCCTCAAAGCTAAAAACAAAATGTGCCGTAGAGGCGGTAATGGTTCTGAATGCGACTGCAGTGGAGAACTAGCTACAGAGTTTGGAAACGATTACCATCATCATCAACATCATCATCCCCACCACCATCACAAAAACTGTAGCATTTTTTTCGCCCAAAACTATGATCTGAACTCTCCTCACTCATCCACAACAGGATCCGGTCAAAATCTCAGTTGTTCCGTTGTCGCTCCAGTAGCATCAGACCATCTTGAAAAGAAACTGGGTGGACTTCTCGTGCATCATGGAAGTAGTTTTAAAAGTCAAAGCAGCAGTCATAGTCATGATGCTGAAGTGGACAACAATAGCAGGATGAAACGGCAAATCAGTATGACGTTAAGTATCCCATCAAGAGAAGATTCTGTGAGAAGTTGCTCCAGTTCAAAAAGTTATGGATCGTATTCAGCCTCTGCATTTCCAGTAGTGGCAACTGGCTCCTCCGTTTTTCCATGTTCCAGTAAAAATGCACTTATAGCAGCAAAAAGCTTTGATATTGCCACAAGTAAAGGAGTTGGTGATGGAGAAAAAAGAGCAGGACCATTATCATCGTCGAGCAAACTTGTACGACATGGAAGCAATCCGGATGTTTTCCCTTCCCGTCGACAAAAATGGAAACAAGAAGAGCAAGAAATTCTACACCAACTTGAAGTCAACCGTAAAGTGGCAAGGTCCAATAGAAGTCTTCTTGGAAGCAATTGTAATATTGAAGCTATATTTTCTGGTGGGGATACTTCTAGTATCAGCGGCGGCGGCCGAGTGTCGAAGAACAATAGCAGTAGCAATTTGAAAGAAAAGAAAAAACAAGAAATATTATCTCAAAAGAAACGGAATGAGAAAGTTGCGTGGGCAGTGCATCTTGGATTTAGCTCTTTACTTATTCTAGCCATTACATGCATTGTAGTATTTCTCCGTTTATCTTCTACTATCACTTCACCATCTTCATCCTACTATTATCCAAATTCTACTGTTTCAATATCCCCAAATGACTTCTCTACTTTCACCAACGTATCGTCTTCTTTCATTTATGATGATAATATGACTTCTGAGGATAGTAGTGGTGGTATGTCGATATAAATATTGTTCTGGCCTGGCTGTCCATTTCACGTTATGATGATATGATGACTTGGTTTGATTGTGATTTTGTTGATAAAGACGGTTTTTTGTGTAGTAGCATGCCATGCCCATAAGTTTCTTTCATTTTATTAACATTCACAACATGCCTTTGAGTATTTCCCATTTGTGCCATGAGAAAAACTGATTGCACCCATGTGAGTGATTGTCGTTGTTGCTTTTTGTTGTTATTTTTGTGTATATCCATTAAAATGGGGAGGGAGAAAGAGAGAAATGGTCATGAATTTCTCTCTCCGTCGTATTTTGTGCTCTGCTCGTCTGGAATAACAAAATTAAATGATGCGTACAGCAATTAAAACGTTTAAGAAACTCGGCAAAGTACATAATTAAATTTTTATGTTTACTAAGCATGTGAGCTGAATGTAAAAGTTTATATAAAATACTGTTTGTGTTGAAGTGGTGGTGGAAAACAGGAACACACTATGAACCATCACGCCAACTTTGGAGAAAGTCCTCGACTAACTACCTTGTACAAGTTTTTGCTCCTCCGCTAATCCACACACCCATACAAATTGGATTTTTTATTTGGTACAAGTAAAGTACAAGTGTTGTGAAAAGGAGGAATGTAATGTAGCATGTATTAAGCAATACCAAGTTGTTTAGTTTCGTATTCAATAGTTTTGTGTAACGTAAGAAAGTTGCACACGTTGATCTTGTCGCGTGATGTGCTTGCTCAAGTTTAATCTCTTCCTAATTTACAACTGTTTGCTTTCCGAGTGAAAGCTAAAACAGGTTTAAAGAGGAGAAAGTTGGCGAGCGAGC
>JAQFXM010002683.1:0-23491 GCA_034693345.1 Entomobrya multifasciata
TTTTTTGTTTAGTGGTTTCAGTTTCAATTTTCTCAATAAAAAATACACAAATAAGCAAACAAAGTATATGCATGAATGAAACTTTTGGTGCTGCTGTGTTTGCTGATTTGATTTTAACTTTTTCGAATGACTCAGCAAACTTATTATCCAACCGTTTTATAAAGTATTACGTGTTTTGTTTTTATTTGTAATTCAAGTACCTTTTTATTGATCATTCATGTTAGATGCACAGGTTAGATTATATTTGAAGAGAATTGAAAGGTGTGACGTGACATGTGTGATCCATATTTTTTGTGGTAAAAAGTAATTCTCACGTATTGATTTAAATGTAAATAAGGCAGTTGGTTACTGTGATTTTTTTGGAGTAAAAAAATGCTTCTTTGTAAAATTGGATTACCCACTGCTTTCAATTTCACCTGTGGTGACGTTAATTAAAAATCAGTAACTTTGTCTCGACTTGTCTGCTCACGTGGTGTAGTTTGAATTAAAAGTGAAAATTCTTCTTCAGTATTATTTTGCATAAAATATTTGATTTCTAATAAAATTTGTTTTTTTTTTGTTTAATTCCAGGTATTTTACACCTGAGCTACGCCCAAAACCCAGCTTATGTACCCACAGCCATTATTGGAGCCACTATCGGTGGCCCCACAAATTTCACTTGCCAGTCACACGGGATACCAATAGGAACATGCTTATGGGAAAGGGATGCCACCGCAGGAAATAACAATGGACTTATTCTCAACTTCAACCCATCCAACTCCAGGGAAGGCGAAGGTCCCCAACCTGGATACACTTATCTTGGTGAAGGTTTGGAAAAGGGAGAGTGTGGAGTGGTCATCCAAAATGTGAAGGATACGGATAACGGAAACTGGAAATGTACGCTCATCACCAATACTGGACAACTGTACAGAGGCGTTGTAGAAATTGGAATTTTGAGTAAGTTTGATTGAAATAAGCATAGAATTTATTTTCAAAATATATCATTAGCCAACATCCAAAAAAGTGCATACATTTAGCATTTTAAGATTCAATCAGAAGATAAAACATAAAACAATGTCAAACGACATGTTTTTCTGGATATGCAAAGTAAAAACCATTCATCAATCCATTTTTTTTTCATTTTGTCTTTTGACATATTACATGGCATGTCTTACGAACATGATCGCAACTCAGCTGTGCTGAATAAAAGTGCAGAAAAAATAGCAAAGAAATCTAAGCTCATCTCTCTGGACTAATCCAGTTTATGTTCTTCATTCTTCAATTCAAATTCATTGTTCCAAACCAATTCATCAGATGATTATACCTGGGCCAGAGTAAGTGTGCAAACATGTTATCATGGTGATGATCTTCATCTCCTGCTGAAATTTTCACGAGGCAAGAAGTCAACCTTAAGTCAAAATCAAGGTCAAGTAGCATAGCAGAATAATACATTGCAGCAGAGATTTAGACTCTTAAACAATCATCAGACGTAATCATAACAATAATATCGCCTCTTTTTATATAACAATGCATGATAATAATAAGTATCCTTGCCATTGCCACCACCTATCTTTCCACTGGCTTGATGTAGAATTCAGATTTACGTTACATACGTTTTGCATATTTATTTTCAGTTTTAACAATGGAGCTATACATATCATGTACCCACACAAAAGGGTTAAACCATCCATGTATTATCATATCATGCTTGCTGGTCCGGTTCTACTAAAGTGGCTGGATTTTTTTTGGTGGAGTTAACAGCTCATCCATCCAGTGTACCGTGAATAATAATCATTTTCACATTATCATTTTAGAAGAATGTATGTCTACATATTTATATAGTGCTTATACACTTATCTATACCGCCTTACGCGAAAATTATTATTTTGCAAGTTGAGATTTCATTTTTATAGTGTCAGATTCAAGTATAATTTGTGGAGTGTTTTTTGTATTTGGCTGGCACACATGGATGGAAGTAGTCCAGCAGAACTGAACCGAAAAGCCGGTTTATTCCTTGGTATATTTAAGCATATTTTTGAATGCTGTTTTCAATTGAATTGAAACAAGTAAATTGTACAAAAGAAACTTTAAAATGTTAACTATCAGGAAAAATATTTGTAACAGTTTAAAACTCATAACTTCTTTAGCTTCCGAAAAACAAATTGATTTACTTGACAGATGTAACAGATATAATGGTGAGTTTTGTTGATAGAAAATTAAAATGATACGAGATCTAGATATTGAAGAGTATCAATTGTCAAACCTTTGCTGCTAAAATGTACGCCAGAATTACTATATTTGATTTTGTAATGACTTAACCGAAATTTCAAAGCGCTTCACTATTGACGACGTTGACTTTTAAATCGGTTATACTTAAACCCGATAATGGTGTATAATAAGCCTATATATTAACTTAACATTAGTCGTCATTATTCATTTGCATACCTAAGAAAATTACTAAATCCAGGTATGCAAGTAGAACTTGCAATGACAACGTAACAGTACACGGCAATAACACAATGTATTCTACATATTCGGCTGCAGGCTCAACATTTTATTTTAAAATTTCATTCATTTGAAGTCACACAATCAGAAATATTTATTCACAGAAATGTTCAGCTCAACTTGTTTTTCTTTCTCTGCATACAATCATGTGTACTACATAGAATAGATTACAGATTGCATTGTATGCAGATCTTTTTGCATGTGTATATGTTGTACATATGTACGTATTTGATTTTCCTAATGTCCCGTTACAAGCTTGATGATGACGAATGATGAAGCTGAATGAACGAAAAAAGAAGATGATTGTAAAAAATCGTGCAGTCATGCATTTCTTCTACTTTGTACAATTTGTATGCATAATATTGCAAAGTTTACACAGAGAAAATACCTAGAGATACACTGTATCAATTCAATTTCGAGTCTGACTGAATCGCAAAGCAAACCATGCATGCATGCAAGATGACATGACTGCATCTGCACTAAAAGGACTGTATATGTAAAGCATTTTAAATTGCAATTGAGGCCAAGCCACGCCACCAACGCCACTGCTTAAAAAACTCATCTCATCATCATCATAGCAGTTTTTTACAGCTCTCAGCAGTACACTTCAGCGTCATAGCACACGATGAGGATAATATACGGTAGTAGTAGGCGAAAGGGTGCAAAAATGCAAATTATCACCCCAGCAGTTCTACCGATGACCGATGATGATCATAAAAAATGATAAAGGAGCTTTGAAGAAAAACATTCAGTGTAAATAATGTACTTGTTCTCTGTGTATTGCCATAAGGGTCTACAGCTACTCATGTTATTGGCATTTTATGACTTTTCTCTCAGTGTGCATTTTGTATAGCCATACGACTGGGTTGAGGTTTTGAATCGGCGATATAATTTTGAGGGAAGATGACTTTTATTGTCTTGCTTGTCATGTCGTCAGCATGATGATGTTTTGAAATGCAAAAATGTTTCTTGTGTTGTGTGTGTAATTACTGGGCATATAGGCATATATAGCTTTTGATAATATATTAGTTTTATTATAGGACACATAGTCATGACTTGTAAATGGGTAGGAAAAGAGTATAACAATGATATGTGATATAGAAAACCAAAAGTCATCATTTTTTGAACTAAACTCTACCTCTCCACACAAGCTTTTTGTAGGAATAAATGATTAGAATGTTGCCAGATGATATGATATAATAACAGGGCATTTTAATATGCTTACGTGCCTACTAATGATGTATGGCATGGTTTAATGGTTTTTATACGAACAATATGAAGCTGTCATATAGGCTTGTCATGATTCGTAATGACTTGTGATCTCTCAGAGAGAGAGGCTAATACCAGGCTTTATTGTTGATTTGCTGAGAAAGTAAAGTATGCATTGTCTAATACAAACAGAGTATACACATGGCTCTGTGGTAATGCCAAATGCAATTCTTTTACGAGTTTTGGCTTACCAAAGTAAAATATACAGTGCAGTGAGGAGAAAGATGTGATTAGGTATATTATTATTTCAGTAATGAATTGGAATTTATGGGATTTACACTTGGTTTGCTCAAATACTCCTCTCTGCTCAAACAACTCATCGTCAGTCAGATGTGTAGTCAGAGAGTTTCATCTTCCTTCTTGGGAGGGATTCATCATTTCATAGCGCATTGCTATTTTGCATTGTTATTAAATTGTATGCTTTTTTGTTGGTATAATAGCAAAAGAATGGGTGGAGTAGCGTATAAAAGTGTAGTGGAGTAAAATGTTCAACCTCATATATTTCTACTTCCTTGACTTTATAAGAGAATGACTTTATGGAGGCATATTAAAATGTTAACTTTTTGCTTGTCTTAAGATTTGACGGCATGATAAAAGCATGAAAAAGTAGGTATATGGATATGCAAGGTATAAAATTGCATATAAAACATTGTTTTGCTCATTGTTTAGTAATTTGGTAAATCATCTGCATCGCATCGTTATCGTATTCCTAAAGTATCATCATCATTTTTGTGGTTGTCGTGTTTCAATAAAGAATGCGAAATGTAACCAAGCAAGCGTAGCAAGTTTAAATGGCTATGTTAAAGGAAAGGATTTTTTTCTCGATATCATGCGAATGCCATGGAAATGTTTTTGTTGATATGGCGATTTGATGACTTTGTATGCTTGGTTGACTAATTCACGCCATTTTCTTGTCCACATTTTAACATTCTTCCAGAATTACTTGTATTACAGGAACAGATACAAGAGCAGCTTGGTTTTTTGGAGAAAATATGCAGCGTTGATTTTTGATGATGTTCATGTCATGTCATGTTATAGTGATCATGATGCAAATAATATTTTTGTGTATGTGAAAATGAACAAGGAATTTCATGTGAGATGATGAGCTTGTTACGAGAAATCACGAAATGCGCATTAAAAATATTGATTTTTTTTACTCTTTGTTGTTTTATAAGTGGGAGTACGAGTACATACGAGGCAAATTTTATTGCTCTAGTAAAAAAAAATGTTTTGGGTTCATGACCTGATAATGAATATGCATCTTTCAGAGGAAGAGAAAATTCTGACAAAACATATTTGTGTTGTAAATTAAAGCAAAAAAGCAGGGAATCGCACAAGCAAGGTGCATGATCATTATTGATTTTAAAGTTAAAACAAAAAAATATTAAAATTCATCGGTAATCAAGATAAGTAGACAAGAAGGAGGAAGTAAAAAAAGGATCAGAATCATTTTGTAAATAAATTAAGATAATATGTCTGTTTTGTATATTTTGTTTAGACAACTAACAGCCAGCAGAGCGTATCCGTTTAGTTTTTTCTTTTTCATCTTTCGTGACTCTTAAACAAAAATTTGTGCCGTGGCTGTCGATATTATTGAGTGAATCTAGAACACAGTTCAGTAATCACACAAGGATTACTGTATGATGATCAATGGACCACCTGTATGCAAAGTTTATAATGATATCTTTTTGAAATATCATGTTACGGTACGGGTACAGACACCTGTGCATGTGCTGTGTTTCAGGGACTTGTGCCGCGTGTCATGCTTTATCTCATTAAAAAGTTTTTAAAAATCATCTCCGAGCCAAAAAAATATCATCCAAATCCCATAAAATATTTAATGATGATGAAAAAGAGATGATGCCATGCCATGTCGTGGTTCATTGTTCAGAAATTCTCATGTCATAAAAATATATAAATTTTGTTTGACTTTCGAGTGTAAAGGCAAAAGGTATCAAGTCTAATTATTTTGGATGATTGTTATATTCACTTTGCCTTTTAATTCCTTTTTTATGTTTGCTAATCATTTAATTTTACAAAAGGCTAACATGAAAGTTGGTTCACCGTAAAATTTTAATTAATAGGCGAGACTGCGAATCTCTAATAATCCTACAAAACAAACCGGGCTTTTATTACAAGAAAATGTTTTCATCTGTTAAAAATGTTCTACTTTTTAACCCTTTTCATTCTAGCATCATCGAAATCATCTCTGCAAAAAATATAATTATTTCCTTTGAGTGTTACACTTGAATCACGGATACTCACAAAACCACAAAGACAGCTTTGTACGCACAAAAGTCATAAGCCCACGCATAAAAATTTCTATCCTTTCTCCTGTCGACAAAAAAAGAACTCATTTATTTGGCCGTTGAAAGAATGTATCTCTCAGAAAAAATGTAAGTGTCTGGTTGTCTGCGTAAATTGGATTTGATGAAAAGCAAAAGCCGGGTCACCGGATGAATAGAAAATTGAAAATGGAAGACGAAGATGATTACTGATTACAATGGAGTATCAAAAGAAAGATGCTACAAAAACCATATTTTTGTGGTTGCTGGCTTTTGGTCTGCTCTTCTGGCATTTTTTTGCAGTGGAATGTGGGCGAAAAATAATGTTTGGTTTTGATCCTTTCCCCGCCCCTTTCATAATGAACTTGTGAATAAAAATTATTTCTGACAAATCATTGCGTACTGCGAAGTTTATAACAAGCACATATTCTAAATTTCTATCTTTGTTCACTTTGTTTAAAACAGGAAAACCAGAGCCACCACAATTCAACCCAAACGTCTTAAACAACTTGGTAGACAGCGATGAAAGTCAATTCCGTGACAAGGTGAATACTCGCATTATCTGTTTCTCTGCCAATGGACAGCCCCCACCAAGACTCCAGTGGTTTATTGGTAAGTGTTTATTTAATAAATATTTGTTCATTTTTTCTGTTGTTGTTTTTTTCTTATTCAATTTGTTAAATGGATTACATTACCCTTTTATACTATTTTTTTATAGATAACGAACCCCTAACCGAGGGACTCTCTCCAATCAACACAACCATCAACAATAGAATTTCCTACACATACCAGGAACTCGTCAATCACAGATTCACTTGGAAGGACAATGGAAAGAAACTTAGATGTGTGCTTCAGCATGATGCCCTTGGTTCTAACGATAATAAGGAGGCTGTCATTGATCTTGATATTTCCTGTGAGTATAACTTTTCCATATATTTTTATTGAACTTGAAAAAAGAGAAGAATACAAAAAGAAAAGTGCATCTTGCACATTTTCTGCTTCACCTATCATCAAATTGCCACCACTCGCCAAGAGTTTCATGAACCTCGCCTCCGCTTCTTTTCCTGGAGGCGCGTGAAGTGAAAGTCATAAAAAGTCAAGTTTACTTCCTTCCTTCCGAATTCTTTTATGATGCGGGGGTGGTGGTATGGTGGTAGTGGTGATGATGGTGAAGGTGGATTATATTGTGTTGGAATCGTGACCAGAATAATTTTATTATCATTGCACTTCCACACCGACAATATTGAACAATGCCATTTTCCCTTATTTGTAATTCATGACATGGCTTTTATATTCTTTCTCTTGGATCCTCCGAAATACTTTCAGTCAAGCAATATTGTAATGATTATGATTACATCTAAAAATATATATAAATTTTTGTTCATAGATGCTCCAAGATCAGCCAGAGAAGATGGTGGTGGCAATCACGTAGAAGTTCGAGCAGAAATCGGTGCCGAGAAAGTGTTGTCAGTTAACGTGTCAGCTAACCCAAAACCCGACTCTGTTACGTGGACCGTTGATGGTAAAACTCTTCGGGAAAAGGAAAGCACGGAAAAGTATGAAGCTCAGGAGTTGGTAGCTCAAGGGGTAAGTTTACAAAAAATATTTATTACTTTTTTTCTCCCCTATTCCTCAATTTGAATAATTTTACAGTAGACTAGCATTATTGGAATATTTAATGAGACAAATTTTTTTATTGTATATTTTTTAGGCTGGCATATATCAGGCAATCTTAAGGATCAAGTCCGTCGAAGAGGAAGATGTCAACAAGCATTTTATTCTTAAAGTGTCCAACAACTTTGGCGATGCTGAATTCGATCTCCAAGTTGCATCAGAAGCTACCGGTTCGGGTACAAACAAAATATCCGCAATACTAACTCAAACACTGTCTTTTGTCTATGTTGAAATATTTATTTCATTCCTTCTTTATTTTTTTACCGAAAAAATATAAATTCTCCCCAACCCAAATAAATGAATATCCTTTTACCTGAGTTTTTTAGTAGCACCGCTACTTTGTGAAACTAACAAAAAGGTGCACTGGGCTTTTTATGATAAAAATTACCCTTCTCACTTTCACTCTCAGTCTTTTGGGATGTATTCATCTTATTTCCGTCTATCCTTTTGAAATATATTTTTTCCAAGCTTACGCTTTGCTTTGGGGAAAAATAAATATAAAAAATGTATACGTTCATCATCACCAAAAAATACTGAGCATACCCTCGAGGGTGAGAGTTTGTTTGGTTTGGTGAGAGATTGATGGTGAAAGTATTCTCTCACTTTTTTGATAATTTATTAATATGATTTTTTGGGTGATTTTTTTGTAACTTTAGGAGGACTAAGCGCAGGTGGTATTGTGCTTCTTATCCTTGGAATCGCCGCCCTCATCATCATCATCGCCCTAGTCGTTGTTTACGCAAGATCCCAAGGGTTGTTATGCTTTAAAGGTGAGAGCCTCATGCCAGACTTCTTATGATTTGCCAATACTTAAGTTGATTCTCATATTATTTTGATTTATTTTAGAAGAAAAAATATATAAGTAGTATTTATGTATATTTGAATCTTCTTCCTTATTCTCCTCCTCTTACCAATATTTTAAAAGAAAAATATTATAAATGAAAATAGAAAAGTTTTTAATTTCCGTGATTTTTAATTAGAAAAAAAATCAAGAGAGAAACAAATAGAAATATGTTACGGATAGTGAAATTTTTGATGTAGCTTTTCTACATTTTTCATTTTCATCTGAAGCTTTAATTTATTATTATATTGATCGCGCCTTATAAATATTTTTGTTTGTGCGCGTCGTGTAATGTTTACTTCCTGTCGTTATTCTTTTCATTGCTTTTTTTGTGTTGTGTGTTATATTTCTGATCTGCTGATATTTTTCTGATAATTTAAATTGCTATATTTTTCGTATTTTTATGACAAAACGAGTCTTTATTTATTTATTCTCATTTTTGGGTACAAAAAATATTTATTTTCCAATATTCCTTGAATTTCAGTATACAGTATTTGTATATATTCTTGGTCTTCTAATTCTGAAAAATCCAATTCTTTATGACTTTTCATTTTAATTCATAAAAAGTACAAAAAAAGAAATCTGAACATTTTGAGTTTTCTGGTTTAGCCATGTTAATATTGCATACAATAGTTTTTAGAAAAGGAAAAAGTTGTAGGCAGCCTAAAATAATATCTGAAGAATTTAATCAGTTATCTTTTTATAATCAACTTGATTCCATCCATAAAAAATAAAAACTATTTAACTTTGGATCATTATCATCATCATTAAAATCACAAATATACAATTTTAATCTCATCCATTAAAGATTTATAGCCGTTTTGTAAATAATAATTAAGAAATTGAATGAGCTTTTATCCTTTGCCACTGTTACCGCCATGTCGCTTCAATCACAAAAGCACTTAAATATTCAGGGAAAATTGTTTTTACGTGGCAATTCGTTAAAACTTATCAACGAAATTTTGTGAATGACACCAATCAATTTTGCTGATCCATTGCGCTTAAAAATTTCAAAGAATATTAGCTAAGTACACTTAAGGCCTTACACCAATTTATCTTGCCTGTCAAAATATTTTTACAAGTTAGCCTTAAGAAAATAATTTTATATTTAAGGTAACAATCAATCAGCAGCATTTATATATAAAATCCTATAATCAAATTGATGATGATAATAATAGCCATTATGAATCTTTTTTGATGACGCCATGCCGCCTTATTTAAAAACCAGAAAATCTGATATTTCCGCTTTTTACAAATCAATCGATTTACTAAGCTTTACATAATGATATTTAATATTTATTATCAAACGTAAAAACTATGACAAAACACAAAACTGCCGGAGCTGACGTAACAAATAGGCTCATAATTAGGATATCAAATAAGTATTGAATACCTCACTTGATTTTGCAGAAAATCAAGAAAAGATGAGGTTTCATTCGTACCTTTGTGCATTTCTTAATACATAGAAAACATACTATGCTGCCATCAACTTTTAAACCAATTAATTTAGAAATTAGTAAAAAAATCAACAACACTGCCACAAGTACACTTGAATGTCTTGTTGGTTTCTAAGAATTGAATTGAAGGGTTGTCTTAGTGACAAAAGAAAGTTTCAGTTCGTTTTGTGTACAGTATTTCCATACGAAATTCTCCATGCAAAAATAATATACCAAGTTGTGAATTTAACGAACCGAATTTACCAACATATTATTTTAAAAGAGATAATTTATATCAGTTTTTTGTCATTCTTTCAATAGAGATAAAACCAATTAGGTAGAATGCTATATAGGAATAAAATGTGCTATTAGCTAAAAAATTTAAGTATGAAAGGCTTAAAAATTAAATTGATTCCATAATAACCATTACATCGTCTTATCATCAACATTGCTGGTCAATATATCAAATATATTTATGCTTCAATTGCTGTATATAAACGTAATTTTAGGTAGTTAATTAGGTCTTTTTGATAATTTAGGCTTAGGAATGTTAGGTTTTTGTTTTGTACAAATATGTATTCATAGATAGACGTAGGTGCAAAAAATTCATGACGTATGAGTATGGCTGAATGAGACGTTGCAACAAAACGATGTTTGTATTATAAGTAGTTGTGTTGTATATGCAAAGCATGATCAATGTGTAAATTTTTTGGGATCTCCGATAAATTTAAGCAAGAAACAACGAAAATATAACTCGCTATGTAGATAAAAACAAATTTAGTAGATCACGCTTTTATATATTTTTCAATATTTTTTATTTTGACGTTGATTTTTTATTGCATGTTGACCAAAGATTGCCTGAGTTTTTAATAGTTTTATTTTTTGTTTATTACGCATC
This sequence comes from Entomobrya multifasciata, assembly GCA_034693345.1. Lineage (NCBI taxonomy): Eukaryota > Metazoa > Arthropoda > Collembola > Entomobryomorpha > Entomobryidae > Entomobrya > Entomobrya multifasciata. The sequence continues at coordinate 10,888 of JAQFXM010002683.1, forward strand.
ATACGTTTTGATTTATTAGAAAATAGTTTTTTTCGCGTTCCATTTTATTTTGCAATTAGAGATCCCATTTGAAACAATATTGCATACTAAATTACAGTAAATTGTAATTGACAATTTCACATGACATGTACTTGAATCACAATTTGAAATACTTCAATAAATTTACAATAAAAATTTACAAAAATGTGGGAACGAGTGTTGTACTTTTTAAAGTGGCGTCTTGTGATAATGAATCCAAGCTTAATTGGTGGTATGGTGGGACAACAATGCACAACAATTTAAAACAAAAATAAACAACTGCAATCAGAATAAAATGTATTTCCTGAAAAAATCTCTAAATTTCCAGTAAAATTTTCTTGATAATTGAGAAAAACTCGTAACATTGTTTAAAATAAATTTCAAGTGAGCAACCTTTGGTCAAATTTTAGCCAATACAAAAATCGACAAAAAATATACCAAGTTAACTGCTTCATACAATAATTACTCATAAGATGAAATATAACTATGTATGTCTTCTTGTGCTACTAAACTAACCCTTTTGTTGTATAATTCTTTGAAAATAAATACCCAATATGTCTTTTTGTATGTCAAATTTTTGTACAAAATTATTAATCAATTTCAAAAAAATATAAGAGCTTCTTGATAAACTATATGTACAATTATCTTTCCAAACAAAATATACTTTTTAACGAGTTTTTTCTCAATTCGCTCATCGCTCCTGGAAAAAATATGAGATTTTTTTTGAAAATATACTTTTTATTCTGTATCATTTTTGCATTGTTTTTTTTGTTTTGTTGTGCATTGTTACAGGACACGGCGAGGACTCTCACTCCACTGCCCAAATTGATGGAAAAAACTCGGATTTGGGGGAAAGTGGGGGGAACGAGAACCCCGTGTCGGGGGACGGTGGAGGCTACCCACCATCTCAAACACCGCCACTTGGTCCACCCCAGTCTAAGCAAAATGGGAACATGATCCCACCTCCCGCCCCAACCATTCCCCCTCCACCACTTGATGACGAAAATGTCACGACGCCAAACAATCAACTCCCACCTGTCTACTCTTATTCCAATGGCAATGGAAATGGCAGGGTGCACAAAGACAGTCCTGTCTAGAAAATAGAACAAAAATGAAGAATTATTTAACTTAATTTAAATTATTTTAAGAGAATTTTTACACAAGACGCGATAGGGAAAAAATATCAACTTATATTTTAATTTACAAAAATTTGCTTATTTGAAAAGCAAATCAAAATTGTTTTAAACAAACCTTTTAATTAATTTTTTGTTGTGTTTTTATGTTTTTTTTCCGTTTGGACAACCAATTTGTAGTGAAACAAAAGAAGATAAGCGAGTTTGATGAAGACGTTGAAACCGCTGCTGCTAAAAATAGCGAGCAGACTTGATTCATTTAGAAAGTTTATTTAAAAATTTAAATTTAAAGGGAGAAAACGAACAAAATAAACTCTCAATTCTCCAACTGATAGCAGCCAGTTAATTATTAATTAATTAAACAATTATCTATATATATACTCTTTAGGCATAATATATTTAGGTATATATATATTAGATATATATATTTTAGTATGTTTGTTCCTTTAGGATTAGTTATATAAGTTTGTGTATATTATTTAGATCTCCCTTATCCCTTTTTAAAAATATTTTGTTTCAAAAACATAGTATTATTATTATTTATTTCGCAATTTTAATATTTTATTTAACTGATCCTGATCACTAAATTGATTTTTGTAGCAAAAAATTATTTGTATTTTTTAAAAATGAAATGCTTTTTCTCAAAACACGCAGCATGCCTTACTGACTATTTAAAATGTACAATTAATTATAATATTAATCATGGTGGTGTAATGTGTTTTTTCTGCTCTGTAAATATGGTAAATCATATATATTTTCTAGACAACTAAAACTTTTGTTTTCAAAATCTCCGTAATAATTCAACCCTTTTGGCACTTTGGTACATGGTACAACTTATCTTTCAAATATTTGGAACAACTGATCTTTTTTAATTTCGATTTTTTTCAAGTCTTGGGGGATTTATCTCACTTTATTTTCTAATTTTTAAAGTCTCAAACTTTTCACGCATTCGTCCTTTTAAAATTGTAACCAGTTTTTAATTTTTAATCGCAAGTTTAACTTTTTAAAATGACAATGACAGTTCGACAGTTGTACTATTTTAACTATTTTTTTGTTAATTGTTATGTACATACATACAAACACTACCTATTTTACTATTTTGTTGTCTAATGTGTAGTTTTGAGAATTTTTTACGTTATAAATCCTCCTGTAAATTGTTGTGCCAATATTAACAGTCTTAGTTATCATTATGATTTAAGTATATAAATAGAATAGTTCATAGATTTTAGAAATTTATTTCTCTTGTTAGTTAGAATAGATATAGTTGCTAAGGTAGTTTATTTGCTATGAAATTCATGTAGCTTTCTATCTATAAGTTATCAAGTGTAAAAGTGCGACCGTAATTCTAAATTGTCCTATACGTTATCATATTTTAACCATGATAATTAATAGGTGCACCAAGAACTGAATTGTTTCGTAATGAGTTTCCGCACAATTTTTTCAAAACAAATTTTAACATCAACAAATGAATAACATTTTCTTTTTTTACATTTTAACAATAAAACAGTTGACGATTTTTTAGAAAAATGAATGAGATTGAATGAATGAGTGTAAAACTTAATGATAACTGCATTAAACCGAAATCTCATTATCTATTATTACTAGAGCAGCTGAATGAAACAGTAATATATATAATTTACATTTTATTAAAAATAATCTCTCGTTAAAACGTATCTCCAGATGATAATGGAATACGTTTGTGATTGTTGTGAAAATGTTTTCTTTTTTAAACATATATAATAAATGAAACGTATGTATATTATACTACTGTTATTATAAAACTGCTTGCTCCTTGTATGCGTATGTTCGTTGTATTTTTAGAATTTAACTGCTTTTTATACTATTGACTATATATACCTATATATGTATTCTATTCCATATAAAAGTAACTGTAATTGTATATGGTTGTGTGTTGAATTATAAATGATGAATCATCATCCGAAAAAATGTCGAAGAAGCTTATATAAATATTGTGCGTGTGAGTTGTGTGTGATCGGAACAATTAAAATGATGATGCTTTTTCCTCTTTTGTAAAATTTTTGAGTAAAAAATATCTAAGAGAAGCATCCCTAAAATTTTATGATGTAGCTTATAGGAATACATATATACATAATATACATGTAGATTAGTATATTATACATATATTAGTGGAAGAAAAAGTATAACAAAAGTATATAAATGATAATGACTACTACGATGATGATGGAATTTTAATTAAAAAAGAAGAACTTCAATAAAGGCTGTGTTCAAAAGTTTAAAAAATTACGTTGGATCTTAAAGCATTTAAAATAATTGTTTACCATTCATAAAAATAATTGCATGCTGTAACGAATTGACTGTGTATTTTAAAATTTTACGAATTGCAAAATATATTCCAATGCTTATATTATTACCTAATATATTAGATTCCTAGGTGCACATTAGCTGTAGTTCCATGAAAACTTATCATATTAAAAATGTCAACATTTGCCAGCCACCACATTATGAAAAAAAAATCCATTCAAATATGTGTGTGTTTTTCTATTTCTCTCTTATTGTTGTAGAAGTAGAAGCCGTGTAGTTTCTCACGGGTCCTCCAAATAGTACAACAATGAAAAGATGTAGGTAGCCGCTTTTTTATTCTATCAAAATAATATGTGTTTAGAATAGAAATCGTTAAAAAGCAATACTTTCATATATATTTTTTATTATTATTACTTGCAGGGTACACTGCCGCATAAAAATCAAAACATGCAAATCAAAGGAGTCTTCTTTCTAATTACAAAAGAAGATCAAAACTCCAACAAGAAAAATAACAGACTCTATCAAACGAATCTTCAAAACAATACAAGCTGTTTAAAAAATATATTGAAAAAAGTACAAGTTTCATTTCTCTCTTAATCATCATTCACCAAAACAAACCAATACACAAAAATAAAATCATCCACTATCACATAAATAATTTGTATATACAATTCTCAAAAGTGCTAAAAAATAACTATAATATTTAAATGCAATTCTGTGTGCATATGTAGAACTTTGTACATTTACTCCATATTAAACAATTTCGCCTGTTTCTGATAAAAAAAATTACCAAGAAAAAAAACCAATCGAGATTCAAAGGGACAATGAATTTAATGGATTATGTAAATATGACACGCTACTTCATACGTGAATTGTAAAATCTATACACACACATTTTTCAAAATCACCATCTTCAGTTAAAGTTCAAAAATACACAACGGACGACTACTATAAACTAAAAGTATTAAAATATACAGAAAATTATGGATTTAATTTTTTTTGAAATTTATCTCAAGAGATGGTCAAATTAAATATTTATTATTACGTATTGAATATTACATTATTGCTGCGCTCTGTTGTAAGTTTATATATTTATCATAAAAAATATACTATCAATTTCATGTGTTGTTGTGCTCTGTTGTTTATTGTGAAAAACGAAAAAAGTGATTTCAATAAAACAGTGTCGTGATATATATGATTATTATCCTACTTGCCTTCTCTTCTTTAAACTTAATGCATTATTGATTACATTTCTTTTTTAGTCTATCTACTCAGCTCTCTCTCGACTCATCCTCTATTGATTAGTAAAGTATTCTCTATACATTTCAAAATATATTATTAATTCGCTTATGAAACATAACACAAAAATTCTAACATTTCAAACTAATCATATTCAATATTTCCTAAAAAACTGTTTCTCTATTTATCTATCTATTTTTTTACAATGCATGCCAACATACAAAAAAATGTTAGGAAAATCTGACTCATTTATTTCAGGTATTAGACGCATAAATATTTATTAATAAATTTTACTATCTTTTGGTTTAAAAAAGTATAAAATGATTTTCAGTTTGCTTCATGTTTTTTTTAAGTTAAATTTTTATGATAGTTTTTTAGTAAAGTTAAATAAGTTAATATTTTACTTACCTTAATAACTAATGTGCACTTGGCCTGTTTTTTGGTTTGATGTATTTCAGGTGATGACGGTACTGCTTCGGAGAAAGAACGGTAAATAATTTAGTCTTATATTTCCCCGTAAATTTCTGAATATAAGATTGTATTTAAAAATTCTTTTTGATTTATTTTTCTCTCTGAAGAATGGATGGAGGTAGCACTGGGGTCGGAGCTGGAGAGGAGCCACAGCCCCAACAGAAGCCTGGCTTGAAACTGACTTCCCGTTTGAGTGCGCTCTATGATAACCTTCTAAACAAAAAGAAGGACAAGCCTGTACCCGTCGACGAAGAATCTGCGACTAAGGTACCTAATAAATAATTTAAACTTTATTATCATGCCCGTAAAACATCAAAGTTAAGTAATCCCAAGAAGTGGAGGGCAGTCATGCATACAAAATGATGGAGACAGTCTGTCGCAAAGAAAAAGTATAACAGACTTTCTCCCTGTCTAGTTTCTCTCGGATCATAAAAAGTTCAGAATGATGTTGAGCTGAGCTGTAATGGTAAAATGAAACAGTCAAACAAACAAGACGAGAATGAGTATCTATATCTCTGAAACACACACGCCAATAATCACTTGTTTTATAGCATTTTTTGGCTGACATTTCTTTTTATTCGCTCATTTTATTTCCCTTTGAGATCCGATCATAAAAATAACCCTTTTTTATCGTTTTCCTTTGTCTTTGGGAAGAGTATAGCTTTAATTTTATATTTCTCGATTTTTCTTTTTAGGAAAAGGAGCCAGTTCAAGAATCTAGTTCTCCAGTAAAACCACCCGGCACACCCGCCAATCCCCCTCCTGGCGACTCTGACCCCGCAACCGAAAAGAAACCCGAGGATATTGTTTATGCCGAGCTGGATCTCGCCAGATCTGGATTGGCGACTGGTGGAGGAAATGGACCCCAACCGGAAATCGTTGTGAAAACTGATGATAAAACCGAATACGCGGAAATTGTGGGTGTAGTATCTGCTGGCAAGATAGAGGAAGCCAAGAGATCTCCCAGTGCGAGTAACAAAAGTGGGGGATCAGCAACAGAAAATTAAATGAAGAGAAAATAAACTAAATAAAAATATACAGTAATTGGATGATACGACCACCATATTATAAAATTAAAATATCCTTTGAAAAGATGTGGATCAAAAAACTTAAAAATTTAATAAACCTTCAGATTAAATTAACTTTATAATACCTTATATGTGAATCTCTTCTTTGTAATATGATTAGTTAAAAGTTTTACATTTAAATTTTTTAGTATATTCCCAACGATAAAATGTATAAAGGCATTTTTACAATGTAATTTTTAATGTGTTTCAAATAATGAAGTAAAATTAAGATTTTAATAACAATGTAAACTATATATAATTGCTAAGGCTAACAAAAAAGATCATCGCTTAGAAGAGGAAAATACTCTTGAAAATATTTGCGTTCCAGTAAAGCGCACAAAGCATTAAGCACGCCAACACAAATTTGTAAATACTTATATTGTAGATTAGATTAGCTTAGAGTAATTAGTTAATTGTTGTCAACTTTAATGTTTGTATTTCTGTATTTTTATGTAAGGAGAAAACAAAATGCGTACAAACTATAATATAAATAAGGCAGCCAAGTATTTTTTTGCAAAGTTGCATAAATATTTTTTATCTTTGTTTTAAAATGTGTTTATTTTGCGCTAAGAGTAATTTTAAATTGAAAAGTATACAGCGAATTAGTTTTGCTTGTTTTTAAGGAATTGACTTGTTTTAAGAAAGAAACGAGAGGATTACATGATTTGCTCAGTTTGTACATTGGTTGTATATGCAGCTTTTTAAGAAGGTTTTTATTAATTTGTTGTTAATTTCAAAGCTTCTAAGCTATAAGCATCACCGCGAATCTTTCATTATTCCGTTAAGTTTACTATCATTATGGTACCAACAGGAATCCAAACATGGTGATTTTGAAAAGCTTTCGTCAGTTTTGATCAGCTTATATAAATGCAATTAGCTTTCTGAAATAAATAAGATTGTAGATTGTAGTAAAAGGAAACAATTCACAATCAAATAAGTTATACTTCAAAATAAGATATTCCATTCAGAAAAACAAAAGTATACTCGATTTGAAGATATGAACAATTTATTAAGTTTTATAAATTTATAACAGCAAATATTGCTATTATAACAACAGCTTAATAATGTGTACTAATTCATTAAGACCAAAAAACAAACAAATTTTATCAAAAATTTTGTAGAGAAAAGTATGTATCATGGATGAATTGGGCACTTGAGTTAAATTTAGAATTAAACAAAATTGGTATTATGATGAAACTGGAAGGTCTGAATGTGAATGGTGAAAGTCTGATTGTTCTGAAACGTAGAAATTCTCACGAAGATATGCATCTTATCTTTATCAAATCTTTATACTCATATTAATATCAGATTTACTAATGTGCATTGTTGATCTTTGTATGAGAAGGCTTTTCAAATTACTTAAAATAGCTAAATAGTTTATACATATATATAAATAGTTAAAATATAACTAATTTTAAGGTTTGTACGTTCTTATGGTACGGTTTTTTACTTTGTAAAACCGCTACTTTATAAGACTACATTAAAACAGATTTTGACGATGAAACTGACATACACAAAAGCCCCAGTGTAAGCTTGTTGAAAAGAAAGCAATTTTCTCTCGCTATAGCAACCAAACAGCAACTTGTATTGCTTTTGGATGTTTGCTTGGTGAAAAAAGCCTTTTCCAAGTTTCTGTACATAGATTTTTTCTAACTTAAGAATAACTATATTAATTACAAATTAACAACTTGCATATTTAGTCTTAGGATAGTATGTAGTGTAGGTAGAATAGTCAAAATATTATGCAAAATGTATTTATCATGTTTTAAAGGATTTTAGTGATAACTTTAATTATTACTGAACTAATCTGATTGGTACAATTTCTGGAAATTGCAAATATGCATACAAAAAAGTAAATTTATATGGAATTCTAATGTATCGTGCATAAAAATATTAAACATTGTTTTCTAAATTGGGTTTTGTAATTTTAAAATAATTTCTACTTTGAAAGATTTTCATGTTTTCTATTTACTACTAAAATATTTCTACTTCTTTGTGAAAAATTGTCATGTTATCAACATTGACTACTTTTAAGACACAAAAGTATTACTAATGAATATAAAAATAATAACACACTTATCAATATCAATAGCCAGCCGCTTTGTATTTCAGCAAAATATAAGTGTTGAAAGCCTACGTACTCTTGTTAACTGATTTTTTTTTTGGAAAGTTGCATTTAATTTTTGTGTTTAAGAGTGTTTTTCTGAAACAAAGAGTTTGCTTTGCGTAACAAAATAGCAGAGATTTTTAAGACGTTTTGCATTAAATATCGATGTACTTGACTTGTATGATGTACTAATGAAATGTTTATTAAAAAATATGTAGGTGTCAAGTCTAAAAATGCTAAAGATGTACTGTCATTGTATAATATTAAATAGTTGCTATTTATGATATTGACTACAGTTATGTTAAAATGTGTTAAAGAGAGTTTATAAATAATTACATGCGACGGTAAAATAAATATTGAAATTTTAATAATAAAATAAATGAGTTTATTGACCACATTTGATTCCATCTTCCATACATACTTTCTAAATTTAAAAAAATAAATATTTCGTATTTTCTACTTACTTTATACCGTCTTGATTTAAAATTTACAGCTCAATGCTATCAATTTTAAAAATATTGCTGGTGGAGATTAGATATTTATCTATGCCGCTTTAATGCGCAGCATTAATGTTGATTTAAGAATCATTGGCGTGTTCATGATGCACATAACTCGGGACAAAAGATAGGACGCCGACATTCTAGGAAAAAAATTAATGCGGATTGAATAGTGAATAGTTACATTTTTCTTTGATTTATTGATTTATAAAATCCTTACTAATACACAAATTGATTCTTACCTCCAACATATTAACTCTCTCCGGCACAAACAGTGGGGTTTCTGGCAATGGGATATTTTTGTGAGAATCAACATATTCATCTTCGATTTCCAAGTTGTACTTATGAGTTAGATGTGACATCGAACTTGTTCCAGGCTTAGAACTAGGGTTGTTAATGTTCTCAGAAGCACTGATCCTATTCTAATGTGAAATGATTCAGCATGCTGGACAGTTGTTGAAATGTTCAAATTATCAAAGTTATCAAACTTACTAGTTCTGTCTGCTGGACTATTTTTTGTTGCACATTATTTGCTTCAGGGTAAAAGACATCATCATTGTTATCATCCAAATCTCCACTTCGATTGGAGCCGTTCTCTTGGTGTAACCCAAAAAGGGTATTGATATGATTTAACTCTTGATGAATCTCCCTAAAGTTGGGTCTCGCAGCTGGATCCAAATCCCAACAACGTTCCATTAGAAGCCAACTAATGAATATAAATATAAGGCTTAATTTCAGACATTTAGATCAAAGATTTAATATGATGCTACATTTAGTTCAGTTAGTAGTTTTGCAGAGGGATTTTGCGACGAAGGATGTAAGCATCAACGTCAGCCGAGAATTGAGTTAACATTTCAGGAATACTACAGAAACGTTCTAAATACTAACATTTCATTCGGTAGCCTATGTAAATATTCTCTTTTCAGCCTTTCTCCAGCAATTAAAGCTTTCTTTAGTTGTTTAGAATCATCGGTTTGAAAATTCGGTCCTAAGCCAATTCTCGTAGAGCATCCTAATGAAAACAGTTCCCAAAGCAAAACTCCAAAGCTCCAAACATCAGACGTTTTATCGTATCCCACGTTCCACACTTTAACGTCATCTGCAATCGATTCCGGAGGGTATAAAAGTATTGGATAATGGCGCGGTTTTGGTGTACCCTAAAAGTACATCAATAAAATAAAGTTTTAGCAGATTCGAATTCAAAAAACCAGATAACTGCGACGTTCACAACATCTACCTCAACTATAAAATATGCTGATGTATCCCCTAAGTCGCGTGACATTCCAAAGTCTGCCAGTTGTACAATCACGTCATCAAATGATTCATAGTAAGGTGGTCCCTTCAACAAAATGTTTCTGGCTGCCAAATCACGATGGACGATCTTTTGTATGAAATTTCAATTACATAGTAACTGAATTTATTGTAAGAAATTCTTTATCACCATAAATAAAATGCTTTTCTTACATTGTGACTATGAATAAACATCATTGCTAAAGCAATTTGCTCGGCCCATTGCATTAAATGAGACATTCCAAGAATTTCCCCTCCTGTTTCTCGCTCTTGTCTAAATTTAAAAAAATATTCTCTCCAAATTACAACAATTTCTTATAAAACCGAATTTTTAACTATGAATCACTTATATTACTAAACAATAGGTATATTACTCAAGGCGTTCATTTTATAGGTACGCTTTGTTTTTGACATCAATATCATTTAAGAATATGTCATCGTTGACACATTGATGTAGAAAATCTTCCAATTGACCAGGTTCACAATGCTCCAAAATAAGATAGACTTTTACTATAAACATTCAAGATTTTTAAAAGATTATAATTTTTACTTCAAACTAAATTTCCTGACTATAGTCACTTACAATGTAATAGGCTCTGCGCGTAAAATCCTTCATAGCGCACAATATATTGACTTCCAGCACCTTGATTTTTAGGTTGATTTAGCTTTTGACATATTTGAATTTCGGTTTTTAGATCACCAAACAACAGCTCAGCTGCCTTTGGATTTAAAAATGGGACATATTTAAATGTCTTAAGAACGACTATTTTAAACTGTCTACTATATTCTATTATTGACAACCAAACTTCTCCGTAAGCGCCACTTGCTAAAAATCTCCAGTTATCTGCAATGCATTAATACGTATTATAAAATAACACATTGTTTTGTATTGTTATGAAAGTTGATTTCGCCAAAGTTATGTCAATTACTTAGATTCTTGTCAATTATGATTGATGAAGAATCCACAGGGTCATCCTTTTTCAGGGACCTTATCTCTTTCAGGGCATTCATTACGTTTAACAAGCGTTTCTGTTTATTAAAAATACTTTGATAAATTCAAACAATTAAACCATTGAAGTAAATGAAATCATTTCTATGCATTTTAAAGTTAATAATACCGTCCATTCTGTAAATACTGCTATCAGAGAGCCGGCAGTTATTGCTACTAGAATATAAATGTACATCATATAATCAGTTGTGTAAACAAGAAATGTTTTACTGGAAAAATTTGTCGGATCCCCAATGTTATATAAAACGCATGTGTAATTTGTCACATCATGAGAAATAGGGATTCCTGTTACAGTTGTTTTTTTCGTTCTGAAGTCGATATCAGAACTTCCTTCCTGTTTAGAGAAAAAATGTTGTTTAGGAGTACTCAATGTTAACCTATATTTCAACACCAAAATCTTTCAGGAACTTTAATTGCCCATTCAACGCCATCTTTCAACCATTTTACGATCAGTTTCGAAGCATCTTCTACAATAAAGAAGCACGACAACGTTTTTGCGTCTTTAAGTTCCTCAGTGGCATTTTCAAGTACAATAGGAATTGCTACATCTGTGTCAAAAATCAATCAAATTTTATATAATGACTTAAGAACACATTTAATCTTGATTGTACTAAATTTAATTTAATAGAATTGAAAACCTACTTGAATTCTGAAATGAGATATACTCAGATGCTTTCACTATCAACACCACAGATAAAATCACTATAATTGTTGAACAGATTGAAAAGGTTGCCATTATATCTATAAATGAAACAATGCATTAATGTGCTTTGTTCAAAACTAGATTTTTCATGGAAAAATAAATATCATGTCAAAAAAAGGCAATAGATAAGCTTTATTTTAAAATCGCCCAATTATGCATTTTTACACTTTCCACACGTCTATTCATGCAACTATCAAGTGTTTGAATGTAATTTCCTAATATACAGTTTCATCTCATATAAATGCTGAAATTACAATGTTCACAATGCGAAATTTTTTTATCCAGGAGACTATTATTACATACATAAAACTTGATCGCATTTGTATTGATACATTTATTCAATTCGCTATACTAAGAAAATTTTTATTTCATGCATTTTTCATCTGGTTACATTACTATGTCGACTTACTTGCTGTATTGCATTGCTGTCATCAATCTTGTGTTTGAGAGAACACATCTTGTTTATAGGTTCCAAGAATGAACCAAGATAAGTAGTGAATTAAATCTTTGAAGGTCAAAAGTTGTTACTGAGTAGCAACGCTTAGGTTTTTCCGAATTTAACCAATATGAGACTGATTTTCTCGTAGATGTTTACAAATAAGCTCACTCAATTTTGTGTACAACGGATGGACAGTTAATTCATGATGTAATCTGGTTCATATTTATCTGCCTATTTCTAAGTACTGTATACCGGATCAAAATAATTTAAACTCTGCGATGCTTACACAATCAATTATTTAAAACTGTTTTCTTTTCTTTTAATTTGACGTAATATTCTTTTTTCTTG
>JAQFXM010002684.1:0-23491 GCA_034693345.1 Entomobrya multifasciata
TCAAACTCGCTACGACTAGGGCGTCGGGGTCAAAGGCGTCGGTATCTTATGCATAACGTCAGTGTGGACTCTTCTATGCTGATATAACCAAGTACTTCCCGGGAATGCCTTTCCACAGATTTCACACTGGAACGGCTTCTCACCCCGGTGGACTCTCATGTGAACCACGTAATAATTTTCTTGTTTCGTTCTTTTTCCACAAATTGTACACGTCCACGCTCCCTTGGGCCTCCATCCTCCAGACATTTTCTTGGGACAGACCCCATTTCTCTCAGTCATCCTCTTCTTATGCTTTGAGAAAGTTGACGGACTCCAAAAGGTCCTTTTACACTGATCGCATTTGTACCGGTGTTCTCCAGTGTGGCGCCGCATGTGAGTTTTCAAACTGTATTTTGATTTGAACGTCTTCTTGCATTGACTACAGTAAGCAGAGGACGGGGCCATGTCCACCCTTTTCCCTCGTTTTTTCTTGGTACCTCCTGTTGATCCAGTTTGTTTGGAAGGTGCTGCTGCTGGAGGAACAGGAAGTACTTTGATCTCATCTTCATCGGAGGAGCTGCTTTCGGTGTCACTTTCATCCTCCACTTTTCTAACCGTCCTTGAAGTAGTGATGGGGTGATCGCATCTCTGAAGTTTTAGGCGACAACTAGAAGCAAATAACTGATGGATTTGTTTCTTTGAGGCTCGGAAATTGTATAACAGCTGTTCTTCCTGTTGCTGTTGTTGGACATGGACTGGAGGAGAAGGAGAACCGGAAGTGGAGGCTACCACTACCCCCGCATCTTGAACTCCATCAGCAGCCGTTGGTGGACCACCGCCAGAAGAAGGAGCAGCTGTTGAGGTGGTACCTGCTGAGGTGGAAGGCTGAGGTTCCATCATTTCACGGTAGCGGCGAGCACCTTACCTAAATACAATTGAAAGAAATTTAATGATTAGTTAACAAATGAAAGGGACACCAAGCATGAACGTTTACACTTGCTCATAATTTTACTTTAAACCTCTTTAAAGGTCTTACCAAACGTTTGCAGATTTGCAAAATATAATTAAACCGAACTTTTGATCTCGATCGTTTGCTGAAAAACTAATCAACTTTTGTAGAGAAGGAAGAGTTAAATTGTTGTGCAATTATGGGCAAGAGAAATTAGTCATTCTATAACTTGAATTGCGCAAAATGTGAATTGTGTGCTTTTCATTGTCACGCTCACGTGCTCAGATATGCATTGCTGTCTAGTAGTGTAGTGTTGGTTGATGGGCAGAGTAAGTAGGAAATGCTAATCAAATCAAAAATGTAAACACAGTCGTTTAATCACATCAAAAACTACAAATTATTAAACTAGTGTTCAGTTAAATAAATTCAAACTTTTATAAATTGCTTTTTGCTATATTTCAACGATTTTTTTCAAAATGTGTTGCTGATTTTTTTAATGATTTTTCTTTTGCTTAGATTCAATGTCAGTACGAAGTATTTTTCTGCTTTGTTTAGACACTTTTCGCACAACTTTGTCGTCATCATTCATCAGCTATTTTCTTCGCTCATTCCAGCTAACGTAAAACTAAATAATAATTTCGTACAATTACTTGTTTTGTAGCATTCATTAAAAAAGCGTGACTTCATCAATTTAAAAGTTGATTGTAAGGTAAGTAATTTACACTGATATGAAATTAAAGGAATTAGCTAACGGAGATACAATAAGAGTAGTCTTGTTAGAATTTTTTTCTTTCTCAATATTTTTTTCAGGTAAGCTGGGTTATCGAGGCAAGATGCAACCACAACCTTCCACCTCAGCAGGTACCTCCGCAAAAGCTGCTTCCACTTCTGATGGTGATCCAACAACGGCTACTGATGGAGGTCAAGATGCAGTTTTGGTAGCCCCCACTTCCGGTTCTCCTCCTTCTCGAGCTATTCAACAAGAGCAACATGAAGAAGAAGAATTTTTCATTGAAAGACCTTCGTCCAAGCAATTGTATCAGTTATTTACTGCCACATGTCGTGTAAAACTTCAGAAATGCAACGACCCCACCAGTCATCACCTCTGCTGATTCCACGGCTGTTCAAAAAGTTGAGGATGAAAGTGACGCCGAAGAAGGAAACAGCTCCTCGGATGAAGACGACATCAAAGTACTTCGTGTCCCTTCAGCAGCAGCACCTTCTACCCTAAATGGATCAGCCGAAGGTATCAAGAAGAATCGACGAAAAAAGGTTGCCCAGCGGAAGTCCTTCTCTGCTCGCTGTACATTTTGCAGAAAGACCTTGCACTCAAAATATTATTTGAAGATTCACATGCAGAGCCACACAGGAACTATGCGGTACAAATGCGACAAATGTAAAAGGTCATTTTGGAATGCAAGTGCATTCTCGAGCCACAAGAAGAAGATGACTGAACAAAATGGGGTCTGTCCCCCAACAAAGTTTAAAGGATGGAGACCCAAGGGTGCATGGACGTGTACAATTTGTGGGAAAAGAATGAATCAAGCAACTTCTTACTTGAACCATATGAGAGTTCACCGGGGTGAAAAGCCATTTAAATGTGGAGAGTGTGGGAAAGTATTCACGTCAAGTAGTCTGTTGTGTCGCCACAAAAAGATTCACGTTGGCGTTTGGCCCTATAGCTGTGTCTTTTGCGACAAGGGATTTCTCCTCAGATGTAACTACTGGAGGCACCTCAGAAGTCATACGGAGGAGAAGCCGTATTTCTGCAAGGTGACCGGATGTGGAGCCTCTTATAAGCAGATGAGTGGTTTGCAGTATCATCGGAGGATGGGACATTTGAAAAAGTGATTAAATTTGTTGGATGAAATTTTAATGCTTTTCATTTATTACAAAATAAATATTATATTTGTGTAAAAAATATTGATTGAAAAAGTCTGAAATAAAAATATCGTAAACTTAAACACTGTTCAATGTTTCGTTTTAATGTTTTTTCTCTTCTCAGTGTAACGTAAATCCTCTCCGGCTATCTAATTTAGTTTAGCTAAAATTAATTCATTATGAATTGCATCCTGCAAATCTTCTGATCATGATCCTGATCCTGTACTGCTTATTGCATTGCACTACCAATGAATCTTTAATTCTAAAACTCAGCTAACTGTTCAACTATTTGAGGAATACGCTAACATTACTAACATTGCATCATTATCATTTTTAATTCTATGCTCCATTAAGTTTATACTTACTCAAACAATGCTTACTCTCCGTCTTAGTCCTAACTGGAAAGACGTTCAGTTGATGACAATGATTGGATGATAATTTCCTTTTGAAACTTGTTAAAAATGCTTAATGCTCAGTATCCGGTTCTATATCGACTGATGAGTGTGTACACAATTAAATCAATGAATTTTGACAACCACAATTAAAAGTTACTTTTAAATATTACTACAAATCAATTTTATTTTTCACACAGCTAATAAAATTTGAAATGAAAAGGAATTGATCTTCTACTACAAAAATGGTACTTTAGTTTGCTCCATAACCCAAGAGCTCTCGTACAACACTGGATTGGCTTCGTTTGTGCCTGTGCCTTTTTCCTCCTCTTCTGGCTGTGATGATGATGATGATGATGATGATCACGTGGAAGATCACAGTTTTGGTGATGCATGGCTTCTCAGTTGTCCCCAAATACCCAAAAGCTTATCCTCCCATAAAACATTAGATGTCGTTCCTACTCCTCGAGATTTAGGGGGAACCACGGGCATCACATCAGCATCAACATAACTGAAAGACTTATCAAAAGAAAACCATCAATTGTATGTGCTACGACATGACTAATGTTTTTGTATGAAGGTTTTGCTGGATTTTAATGTATTCATGTGTTTGGATAATTGTCGGTCCCTTTACTATTTTAACTGTCAAATTAAAATGGGATACCAGCTTTTAGAGTGGATGCCTGCATTCATGTACTGCAAATCTATTATTCAGATATATCTAACACTTATGCATGTCAATGGTCAATGCCATAGAAAATTATAGTGTATAGTAAAGTTTAGTGGCTTAATATATGCTATAACTCAGATGAGTTAATCTGTTGAAGAAATTTAGAAATACTTTCCCAATAATCACGGGAAATCGAATATAAGCTCGTATTTAAAAATAAATAAAATTATTAAACGATTTTCGTGGTATATCACGTGGCATTTAATACAAGTACATGGAATGCAAAAGAGTCGTTTTCATTAAAACCTAAAGTTTTTGTAATTGAAATCAACAGATATGAAAAAAATCATTAAACATGTTTGATTGTCATGGTCTATGCGACAAATTTTTAACAAAACTATGGACAACTAATTTCTAGAAGCTACTGAAGTTATATAAGTAAAGTCATACAGTAACCGGATGTTATATCATTGTGATCGGTTTACGTGTTTAGAAAAATCATGACTTCAATATACCAGGAAAACTCCAGCAAAATTTTAATTACTAAAGTACAACAAGATGATACGATACGAATTGATTTAATCACAACAAGGAAAATGTGTAAAAAATCAATTTTATCGTGCAAAAACTAACGATGATTCATGTAAGATGTAAGGTTCAAATTTTTGATAAATTTTAGCACCATTTTTCATCTTGACAATCTTAAACAAAATGTATAATTTAAAACATTTTAATTCGTTGTACACGATAAGCACCGAAAACATTTGCGCTCTATATTTCACACATATGTAATATGTAAATTTAATTCATCATTATGAAATGGAATTACCAGGACTGTGGGTATCTACAATGGATACCATTTGTATTCATAGTTTGGCCAGGGAATTTTGTTCTTGGGTCACTAACTGAAGTGTCTACATATCCCCACCAAATTCCTTCAAATCACACCAAATGCGGAAAAGTTTTAAATGGAAATACTGGAGGAATATTTTACCAACCATTTGTTCAAGTTTTAGAAAACGAGCGTTGCGTTTGGCAAATATCTGTGCCTGGAGCAAAGGGCTACGTAATAAAATTTCACTACTTTGGCTACAACTTTGAAAGTGTTTCACCAAAAGAGCAAGGCATTGTTGTATCGTCTTATTCAAGACGCTGTACAACTTTCGAATACTATCCGTAAGTTTTATTTAAATGTAACTCAAATTAAATCTGACCTTGTATTAATTAACTTTATTTCCATTGATTTTTCTAGCAATACGACGGATCGTATGAACATAACGGACTGTAATTTGTTAATAATTACTTTTTATACTGGAATTTTTGAAACTGCTGCTGGAACTACTGGCTTTGCTATGGAATATGAAACAAATTTTGAAGGACAAAACACTCCGGGTATAGCAAAGGAGTCGAAACATTACAATATTGGAAGCTGCCGCTGTTTTGTAAAGCATCCTACCGGTTCCGATGGAGAAAAATAGTATGAAAGAAATGAGCTATCTACATTTGTATTCCTACCACGATTCAATGCAGTAAAAAATGGGACAGTTAATACGGTCATCTATAACAAACTTGGACTAATAAATTGTCATTGTAGAGATACTTAAAAATATTAGGTGTTAAAGATTTATCGGTTGAGCTAATATTCCAATTTTTCGTGTTTAGAATTTGCGCAAATACAGAAGTGGAAGCTATTGCAAGTTCTGAGCCAATACTAATTGTTTTTGAGTCTCACGATAACTACTCAAAATCTTATGGTTTTGAATTTTCCTATGTTGCTGGATAACAATTGACGAGACACAATTAAAACTTGACTATTAAACGCAAGAATTGAAAGCAAATAACTGCATATTATAAAATTTGACAATGCTGGGACATTAATTTAGCATTAAGCAGCTTTAATTTTTTGAGTCTGACGATACTTACTCAAAATCTTATGGTTTTCAATTCTGATCTAATGTTGCTGGCTAATTAAAACGTTAATAACTTTTCTGAATGCAAATTCTGAAAACTAACTTTCGAAAGCTGCCAATAAAAAGCTAAAAAATTATGAAAGTGTACAATTCTATTATTGCATGACTTTGGCGACTATGAAAAGAGATTTTTTAAATTGAAATTTTCTAAATGATGCGGCGTGCGGCGTCAAAGTGGATTACACTTATGATTCAAAAGTTTGCAAGACTACATAAAGCATGTCCGGAAACAATTGCAGCATTTTTAGAAGCTTGTTTGGTAGAAAGCAAGATGCCATATTTAAAAAACCAAATGCATATTTAAATACTCCTAACTTTAAGCTACAAAAATCATGAAACACTAGGTCCTGTATCATATCTGTTCTATCGAGACATATAGGCCGAAATGTTTATAAGTACATTGAAATAATCCTGAATTTTCGTTTTTGGTGAGGCACTCAAGATGCTAGGTTATGCATACTACCAAAGGCGTTAAAGGATCCGATGTTTTATGATTTTTGTAGCTTAAAGTTAGGTGTATTTAAATATACATTTGGTTTTTTAAATATGTCTTCTTGGATATTAGTAAACAAGCTTCCAAAAATGCTGCAATTGTTTCCGGACATGCTTTATATTCTTTTTACAAGGAATGAAGTTGAATGAGTTTGTCTGTACGACAAAAATTGCGCAAGGCGAGCAGAAAATTGATAGGCTAGAATATTTTGGAAACCCAGCAATTTCACTGTCGCTACGTTTCTTTTAGTCTTTTCTGTAAGATGAGCCATGTCCCAAAAAGGAAAACTCGCATTCAGCATAAGGTCTCGTTTACTTTCTCTACCTTCTTATTTACAAATGATATAACAAAACAAATGGCTCAGGTAGAAAGCGGTAATGAAATTTCCTCTCCTTGGATGGTATTTTTTGTGGAAATGTTCATCTCATTTCTTTGATCATATCAGTAAAGCATGTTGTATCATGACATGATTCTTTTGTATTAGATTTTGTTTAAAAAGAACGAAATGTGTGTAGATGTAAGAAGGAATGAAACAGAACCTTGAAAAATGGAAAGGAATGACTAAACGGTTATTTTTGCAAATTATCTCTAAGGACTCACTGCTCACAACAAACATGACAGTTTCGTAAGATGGATGTAATCATTTTTATTATATAAAATATTACCCCCTAACTTGCCGTGATATGCCCAAGGACATACAATTTTTATGAAATTTTCTATAAATTTTGTATAACATGTGTATAGTTTCATCAATGACCCTAGGGCCTGTACGACGGTAGTGGTATATCTTAATAGTATACTGCGAGCAACGACAGCGACAGGGACGGAAGAAAGATACCCCCTTACTTCCAGAAAAAAACGTTCATTTTGCTTTTTTCTCTTCACGCGTACGAACATAGAAATACACATAATATTTCTCCTTCACGCCTTGAAAGTCCCAGAACTATTAGTGCTTATTGCATGCGTAGGTTATCTGTCAGAGACATGCACAGGCACACAAGGAAACATTGAAATCAGCTAGTGCTGCGTACATGCATAATGTGATGTAACGCCTTCAACCATACCAAGTACCATATTATAGTGTTTCCCAAAATACGAAACCGAATTTTGTTATCAAATTTTCCATTTTTAAAACAAATTTAGGGATGGTAGCTGTTTTACACGGTAGAATGAAAAAGATGATTTTCATTTTCAAACCAAAGCAGCATTTTTAAGAATATTCGTCGTTTGTGTTGAGAAATATGAGGAGTTTAGAAGCATATTTTAAAAATAAAACATGTTCTTTGTTTTTTACATGTAGCTACTTATGGGTATACAATCCCATAAATTTATATTTCTGATATGATGTTTTCTAGTATACTTTCCAAAGATGATTCCTTTTTACCACGTCAATGTCGCTTGTTATTTTAGAAAAAAGGATGATTCATGTATACCTGTGGGGGAAAGAGTCAGAGAAGGAAAATAGGAAGAAAGTAAAAAATTGAACACTGCTTAGGCGAGTTAGATGCTCAGAAAAATAAAGTAGCTAAAATGTTTTGTGGACATGCTTAGTTCGCAGCATTTCTCCGTATATTTGTATTTTTTGAATTTTGAAATAACATGGACGCGGACGATAATAAGATGGTAAACTGAAATAAGTAGGTATCTGGAAACAGAAAAGCGATGGAATATAGCATTGCATTAACCAAAAAGATTTTTTCTTAAAAAAAGGATTCCAATGCTTTCTTTTCGAGTAGAATTTACTTAAGCTAAGTGAGTATTTTTGTTCG
This sequence comes from Entomobrya multifasciata, assembly GCA_034693345.1. Taxonomy (NCBI): domain Eukaryota; kingdom Metazoa; phylum Arthropoda; class Collembola; order Entomobryomorpha; family Entomobryidae; genus Entomobrya; species Entomobrya multifasciata. The sequence continues at coordinate 8,104 of JAQFXM010002684.1, forward strand.
GTTGCACTTGTACACTTTTCAGTGGAGTACCTTACGGTTCTTGTACGTTTTTCAAAACTGACGCTCTTCTTCCATTTTTTTCGTGCTTCCGATTTACATGCGGTAGCGGAAATGATGCGGAGTAGTAGGTAGGCATATAAAATAAGATGGCTTTTAGTCATAAGTAATGCTCTAAGGGAGGTCGTATCAGGAAAAGTAAGTATGTCATGAAAATATACCTATGGTCCACAACCCACCAGCTAAGTTGGTAGGTGTATAAAAATTCGGCAATAGTTTTCAACTTACTTGAGTATCACTTCTGAAAGAAAATCGAAATTTTGCATTACGACCTGACAGGGTAATTTCAATCTTTATGGTCTGTAGTATTGCATAAAAGTCGTACACATATGTGCGGCTCACACAGGAATGATTAAGCTTTGAACTAATACAAAATGCATTATTGATGTGAAAGTTTCGTCTGAATGGAAAATGTTGCTACTTGGCAAGAAAACTAAACTACAGATTATTTCCCTTTAAGCACAACAAGTGGATATACAGCTGCCAGGGGAGTCGTGGCTGTATATAGCCTTCAATGGTATCCCCTTTTTTGTACATTTGAATGTTTTTGAATTGCATTGATTAATACTAGTTCATTCAAGCATAAGAGACAGAAAAAAGTTTGTAAATTTTGTTGGAATGGATGAACTGTATTTCTAAACAATATGCTTATTATGTTAAAAGAATATTGGACTAATAATAACTTGACTGCATCATGCTACTAATTTCGGGAGCACTTTTATGTTTTTTAAATTTAAGTTACTACATAGACTGAAATTAAGTTATGCAAGCAAAGCCATTGATTAGTATTTCCTCATAGTACATGACATGGGAATGTGGATTTGGAGAATTCCAGGAGAAAGTTTTTGATCTAAACCTATATTTTGTGGCATACTTTAAACAGTACCTTATGAAGTATCATTATATTGGCATTAACCAGCATCACTTTTGGAAGTTGTGCTTGAACACTAATGCAAGACGTCGCATAAACATCAAAATTAATAGATCAAGAGAGTTCACTCATACACAGTTTAAAATAGAGGAAACATTAGATAGTGTCAAATTTTTCATTACTTATAGTAAAATTTTACATATATAATTACATACATATAAGAAGGTAGGGTGTATATGTACATATATCAAAGCAAGGCAACTGCTATGGACGTTTTTCGAACGGAGTATGTAGACCTCAATTCTTGCGGTTTGACAACTCGTCCTGGATGTGTTTTGAAAAATATGGCAGGTAGAAATGTGGTTTTGTGTTGCAAATGTTATTTATAGTAGTTTAGTTGGAATGCCAAGGTGGTGCTGGCCTTCATGATGTTTATTGTTTTGATTGTGTACAGCATAAACCTTTCGGATTGTGACAAAATAACATTGCAAAAAATATTTTCATTTTATTTTTACACTGACACCAAAAAAATCTTAGTTTTTCGATAAAAAGCATTGTATTTACTCATTCAGGCAAAACGAAACAGTTACGTGATGTACGTTGTTGCAAAGTTCAGAAAAAATACATATGGATGGCACGTCGTGGAATTTATGTCAAATTTTGGGGTACTAAGTCAGTCATATAGCAGTCCCTCTTGTATATGTGGTGTGGTTTCGTTGTTTATTGTGGTAAAATAGTTTTTGTTGGGATGAAATATGATACAGAAATAGCATGAAAGCATTTACTTCAATGTGGAAAAGTATTTTTTCCTTCAGTGGGAGTTTCTTATGACACTACTATAAAGTCCCCGGAGCTTGTCACTTGGAAAACGAGCAATAAGTCAAGACAGAAAAATACGCTTATAAATAAATAATAGAAGACACATTTTGGTGTTAGAAGTATGTAAAAAATAATATGATAAATTGTCATCTTACCCCCACAGTCGTACTTCTGTCGAGGTGGGGGAGGGGTGTGTGATGGAAGTATGATATGTGATACTTTCACTTCTGAAGAGCAAGCATCATATAAAACGTTGAATGTATGTTCGATTATGATTTATGATTATAAATTTGAGAATGCGAAGGAAGTTTGGTGTTTATGTCCTCAAGAAATGATTTACACGGAAATCCTACGCAGTTTTCCTACTTGTTTTGATTTTCGCTGTTTCATCAATTCTCTGTGACAAATATGTAGGTAGTCTTGTAGTGTTTCCTCCTTTCTTCGTATTTTCTAGATTGTTGATTTTCTTGAGTTTGATTTCAAATTAGTAATGAAGAAAATGACATATAATAATTCAGTTTCCCCCACATGCATAAGTAGCAAATGTACAAAGTTAGTATGAATAAATCATTCTGTAGTTTTGAGACAGTAAAAGAGATGTGTTTTTTTGGTTGTCTCTTTTTGTCCAATGCTAGCGATTCAAGAACTGCCATTTTTATTGGTGTTTGTTCATGCACGAAAAATGTCAACTCTGGAGAAAAGAATTTTCAATTAGAATATGATACATAGTTTATTTCTAGTGAAGTGGGAGAAGAGAAGCTATGTATCTAGAATTGAATAATTTGTAATCTTTCCTCGAACTTTGCGTTGGTTGGTATACATTTATTTCGGTTCCACTGGAATATTCCCTAGTTCGCTGAAGGATCGTGAAAGAATATGATCCTTAATTACACAACAAGAACAGAGCAGCATCAAGTGAAGCAGTTGAGATTGTTGGATGCAGTGGGCGTGAAATTCCCTGGAAAAAGTCAAATATGCGACAGTCTCAACCTCAACTCAACAAGCAGAAAATAATTTCGTTTCGTGTTCATGTCAAAGTGGAATAAATACTAAATAATATATTTTCGTTCTTTCCAAAGTTCAGCATAAAATCATGGGGCTTAACTGTCAATCAAAATTATAGGTTAGTGCTAAGCTGGTAGGTAGGAGGCAGACATTCCTTTTAAAACAATTTTGATGTATTCACGGTGAAAAGAAAAGGGTAGGATTATCTGATTCTACCAAAGAATCAAACTAAATAGGAATTTTCCGGTGGTAGCGATGATTCTAACCAACAGTAAATTTCAACATCATATTAAGCATTTAGGTTGCCCGTTGTGCTGTCTGTTTGAGATATAACTATACAAGCGAAAGGCTGTGGAAAATGAATTCAACTTTAACCGGAAATGATCCTCCTTTTACAATTTATTTGCTTGATTCTACCACAAAATGATATAATTTTCGTCAGGTACATAGTAGAATCAGTATTCATATTGTATATGTATATTAGTATGCATATTAATCCCAACTAACAGCCAATAAACAATTTTCAAGAGAATAGAGTAGTACTAAATCTATTGGAATAAGCTTACAGCGTGCATTTGCTATCATTTCGGTTACTGATTAGCTTCGTAAATATAATCTTGTCAAAACTTGTAGATTATTCATACATGACTGAAATAATGCTATGTGTGATTTTTGGCTTCCATTACTTTAAAATGCTGCTTATTAAGCTGGAGAGTATAAAGCACTTTAAATAAGTAGAATTTTAACATCAATAAAAAACCCACGCATATTCAATCAATCCCTCCATTCAAGTGGTTACGAAACCAAATTCCTCTAATGCATGTGTCCCAGAACAATATTTTTATTGTAGAATCGTTCGACACGCATCAGGTTAAGATGCTCAGACAAGTTTGCGGTGTGGTTTGGTATTATTTTTTGTGCTCAAAAACAACATCTTGACTCTCAAGTACTTTATGGCCATTATCATCATCCTCATACGTGAACTGCACGTAGTACACAGACAAGACGAGATTGAGTGAAAGAAGGAGAAAGACGAAGAAAACCTACATAAAAGTACTTTTAGCAATAGAAAAGTTAATGTAGCGAACACAATGAAAATGGGAAATAAATAATCTTCTCTCTTGGCTATGTTGTTTTTATTTGCTGAAGAGAAAGCAAGAGAGATTGGACTCTTAGAAAATAGATCTGTATAAAAGTTACGTTGACGCAACACTTTTGATATAAAATAAGATGTAAGTTAGGTATAGCCAAAGAAGAAAGAAGCAACAGCTGGATCCAACGGTCATTTTTTTTACTATCTTTCCTCTTTGTAGAAGTTTTTTTTTGTTATCATTTTGTTTAGTCATCCAAACGATCTTTCGTAATAGTTGACTTTGGCTACACCAAACAATGCTATTGACTTACTTAATAAAACAGAGCTCGTCCTGTCGTGTTAGACAAAAGAATAGCATTTTATTTTATGTATAGCTACGCACAGATGCTTTGATATAGATAATGGGCAGCTGTTTGAGTTTCGATTTCATCAGAATACGCCAAGTCAGTGACAAGTACACACAAGCCTCTCTTTCTTCTTGGAGTACTACATTAAACTTACTTTCCTCAAAAGCTTTTAGTGACGATCATTTAACTTCATATATTGTCTATTGATGATGTTTAGATTTGTTAGATCACTCAGCTTCTCGACAAGGAGATAAAAATCGGAGATGTTTACTTTCTTCACTTTCTTCAATTCAAGCCCAGTCCCCAGGTTTTAGTAATTTACGTTGACAAAATGTATTGGAAACTGGCAGTGTGCATTGGTTACGTTTATTTGATTTTGAGAAGGTTCCAGGAAAAGGTAATCATGAACGAAGTAATAAAGTCGTATTGGTGAATGGACCTATTATTATCTGTTATTTCAATTTCCTTGAATTTCTGATGTAATAGTAACGACTATGCAATGATTTCAAATCGAAGTTGTTGAAAAATGTCTTGTAGCGAACCGAAACAGGTTCATGATTTTATAAGCTTTCGGAAAGTCAGCATGATACTGATTATAGTGAAATATGTGAGGCGTTATATGCTGAATATGTGCATGTGGAGAATGGAATTTCATTGTTTCTCACGATGCCCCGTTGAGTAAATAAGAAAAACTTCTAAACACAAAAAGACCCGAATGTATTTTGATTCCGCCGCTGTTTCCTCTCTAATTGCTGTGCCATACAGACGCATAATTACACAACGATTACGATGATAATAATGATAAATAAACTCGGCTGGAGGCTTCCACTAAACTTGGAATGCGATGAAAGTTTGTTTAATAAATACATACAAACTTCTCTCGTCATTTGCAGAGAATTTTGAGTGTATTGTTTCATTCTATACTCCGTTTTACTTTTATCTATATTACACGCATGAAATAGTATGATAGTTAAACCATCCATACACATGTCTTGTACCATTAGTACTACAATTTTACATAACTTTTCTTCTCATGTCTTCTGTTCTTTGATTCCCTCCCTCTCGGCAAGTTGATTAAACTCGAGGAAAAGTTTTTTACATTTTTTTCTTCATTTTGCTTGAAGCTCTGCTGCTGCTCTGTAACTTTTCTCGGCTGTCTGTTTGGAGTCATCTAAAAGACAATATCTATCGTGTTATTTTATTCCTTCTTTTCCAACTACTTGCCATTCTATCCAACTTTTCAACCCAATTTCAGCAACAACATTACACACGCACACATACGACACGTTCATTTCATTGCAATAAGCGAAATGAGAGAAGCTTTACATTTGAAGTTACTACCAGAGTTTTTACCCACTGTACAACGGTAGTATTGACTCAAAGAAAACTATTTCTGAGGTATTTTCTTTTTAAGATCCCTTTCAGTAACACTTTATGCTCTGTTCTTATAGTTGTCTTTTCTCAGTCTCCATGTCCCTGTCGTTTTTCTTCAATTCGACACGCTGAAAATAGAAACTGGTCTTTTAGGAAAGTAGGTATATTATGCCAAAATGCTCTTTATTCTCTGTCACAGTGCAAGAAATAAAAGAAGAATGTCAGAAGAGTTTAGGTTATAAGAGAAGAAGAGAGAAAGTACAATACTTACGATTGGAATCTTTCACCCTTGCTCTGTCTACAATATGGAAAAGTTGGAAAACTGAATACGTCGATTTTACTTATTTTCATACAATAACATCCGTTATAATATACACAATTATATGTACATATGCATATGTTCATTTTTTCTATCCAAACTCTTGTTTTACAAAACAATGAAAAATAAATGACACTCAGGATCTCATCGACATTTATTTTTTATGTTATTTTCTTTATATAAGCAACAAACAAAAAAACGTTTCTTGATGTCTGTCACACAGATGAACATGCGAGGCTAAGTAAACTTATAACTTTGTACAAAAAGAAAGAAAGAAAAAGGACGCTCTCCTTAAATGTAGGTAAGAAAAGAATAGGTGAGTGAGACAGAGCCCATTGTGTGTTGTGTGGTAATGGCAAAAAGCCTTCGATTTCCTCAAAAAGAAAGACAAGGAATCAGAATTCATTGAAAGGAAAGAGAAAAGATCAGCTTTTGGTACATCCTGTGTGGAGGAAGAAGACGTGTTGCAAAACATAGTTTTATGGAATGCCAAAAGTAAATGTTTCCTGTTTCTATTAACTTTTAGTGGTGATATATCAAAACTTCTACCATCTTTTCTAACAATACTTGCTCCAGTATCACTCACTACTACACACAAAGTATAGGTATTAGTGTTTGCTCCCACTTTCAAGTATTTACTCAACTCAAGGATAAATACGAAGAAAATGAATTGTTTGGGTTATATGATATCCATCGAATTTAAATTGTCTACTTGTAGGACTGTGTCCTCCTTTTTTCTGTCAATATTCATGCTTCGCAGGTGTGATATATCCACAAAAATATACGTATTTGCTGAAATACGCAATTGCATATCTGACTATTTTTACGACTTACAATAGTAAAGAATTCGTGACTTGTATTTTCCCAAGTTAAATATTGGAAGAAGGCTCAACAGGCTTGAATAACAAAATGAAACCAAGCCAGCCTGTGTGTGTGCTGGCAATCCAACAGAGTGAAAGTACTAGCCAAGTATTTTGATTTGATGACGCCCCGTTTCATTTTCAATTGTCACCGTGTTGTCTTCAACACGTAATATTGTATGCACTGAGAAGAAGAAAAATAATATAAAAGTTTTTTTTCTTTTAGAAAATATCCAAACTTTTTGCTATAAAATTCTAGATATAAAATTCTACAGTGTTTCAAAGGAGAAAAGTTTGGCTCTTCTCATTTCAAGTTTTTTATTTGTGGAGGCATAAAAAATTGGAATGTAAACGTAAACCCGTAGCCTTAATATGAGTTGTACTTTGATACATGCATTGCATTTTGAGTTTGATCTAATATAAAAAACAAGTTGTCAAGATGTTGACGATGACACATCTTTTCGTTGGAAAGGGAAATTTCTTCTTCTATGCTTTCTACTTGACTTAATTACGTAAGTTTTTTTCTGGCATACATAAAAAAGTACAGAAGCTTTACAAATATACACGTTATTGTTATTTGACTATTGCTTGTTAGTTTACACTTCTTATCCAATTTTTTTTATTCCATATTTTTAGACGCTCGATTAATATTTTAGCAAAAATAATAATGGTAACATCTGTTAGCAGCTTGAAATCTTGTCATCGCACAACTTAACTCATGCTGGCTGATAAAGTTATGGAAGCTTTGGAATTATCGTGGCTTTCGTATTTGCGTAGTTTCATTATGTATGAATTATGCATGGAGATTCTCATTTCCCTCAAACTTTGCGGTTGAGTACTTATAGGTATGCGCGTAAGATTAAATTTTGAAAGGTTTGTTTGACTTTTGAACAGACAAACTAATAATAACTTTCTTATGGTATTGACTGTTGTTGTTGATGATGTGAAAAAAGTTACTTTAATTTGAATGGGTGCTGCATGGGAGAGCAAGTTTGTAGGTTGGTTGTGTAAATAAGTTACAGCATGTCGTCATTTTTAATGAGTTTTTTAAAGGGGGAATCGAATGAGCGATTTTACTGAACATTAATATAATGTGATCCATCGAGATAATTTTTTAAAAAGTATTCCTATGCACTTCCATTCCGAAAACTTAACTTTATCATGTACGTGATGATGATGATTCGCTTTTATCTGTAGTAAATGAAAATTCCGTTTGGTTTACGCAAACGTATATAACGACAGCTAAACTTTACTATTGTAGCTTGATAATCAAAATTGGACAAAGTACAGAGCGATAATTCAAAAAACATTATTTTGTACGAACTATAATATATGTAGTCCAGACAGTAAACAGGACACGAAGTCGTTAGTGCCTAGCATTTTTGCGGCTTTTGTTTTAGGATCAATGATAACGTTGAAAAATTAAACCGCACCACAGTGTGATAAAGACATTAGATTTCTTATATTTAAGCATTTGGGTTTCCAAGTGGGATAAAAACGTAAAAATCAAACCGCACAATAAAAAAAGCGTTTACTTTCTCGTTTTCAGGATTCTGAGTGTTCTGTCTGATTGAGTGATCAGTATGCTTGACGCTCGTTCAGCTTTTCCTTTTACTCCTTTTTTATTCCAATTTTCCCTCGAGAGATTTTCATGATTCAGCAGGTTAAACAGAAAAAAACGTCAATTTGCTCTTCTTGATTTCGATTTTTTCTCTCGTTTTTCTCTCTCTCTCTGTCCCTTCCAAATTCCGACAATGCGTAAAAGCTGGTTGAGATATATATTTCAAATACAAATGTATTTGTACTTTTGAAGAAAGAAGGGTTTAAAAGAAATCACAACCATTTAGAAGTTTGCAAGAAGATGTTCTCATGATAATAGTGCATATTTATAAGGTTTGTGTGCTTGATCTCATAAATAAACAAGTTTCAAAGTAAAACGGACGATTTTTCCATTTCTATTCTGATTTTCGTTTTGAATTAAATTAGCCAACTAGAAAAGTAGGAAAAGAAAGAAATCATTCATGAACATGTGTGACGCTTGAGTGATCATGATAGATGGAAATTGGTCATTTTTTTGTGCTGAAAAGAAAAGTTGGAAGATTATATTATTCATGACTTATTCGAATCCTACTCTATGCTCATTTTTTTCCTGATTCAAATTACATTTTTGCCTGAGAGGTTTTTCTTTGATGAAATTCCGAATTAAAAATAACGAAACCCACCTCCCACCAGATACGTTTCTAAAAAGTTAGGTTCTAGCCAACGTATTGCTCATAGACTATGGAACGTTTTTTGTTTACGTGTGTAAGATATTTTGACAAACATTTTAGATTGTTTGTGTTTCATTAAGTTTTTATTCACCTACTGAACCCGCCTGGTCACGTATTTAGTTTTCGAACCAATTTGCAGTTTAATCCATCATCATCATACATCTTGTTTATGTATGCAGAAGTTGAAGCATGGAATCATACATCAAGGATAATAGTTAATAGAATATCTTACATAACCATGCATTTCTCAACTTAACCTCTGTAAATCATACTGTAAACAGCAAACAAAGTTCGTTGGTTGAATTTTTACGTTATTTTCATACTTATACCTAGTTTCTTGTTAAAGGGCTTGAGATGTCATCCTTTTTGGCTGGTGCATTGGCGTACATGGTGAACATTGATAGCGTAAAAACGTCAATATAAATTTACATATAAATTATTCTTGTCACCAGGAACTAGAAGAAAACCTTCAATCTATTTCATACAGTTCCAGAGCACATTTTTGTATTATAATGATGAAAAGAATGATGACAACGTGATGTAGGTGGTGAGTGGTGGGAGTTGAGATAGAAAAATGCAGAAAGCGAGAAAAAGGAACCGGAGAAAGAAAGAAAAAGTGGAATAAGGTGATCGAATCCTTTTCTTGGGCGTACTTCTTCACTTTGCTCCTTGTACCTCACTTTTGGAATAAAAATCTTTTCTCTACTTCATTTTTAAACTCCTTCTTTTGTTCACTCTCTCATCTGGGTACAATTTTAAAGGTTGAGCGAAGGGAGAGAAGGGATGGCGGTGAGAAAGGAAATCTAATTGTGTATGCATACTACATTCTCACAAACTGCAATCCAAAGTGCGAGAATACGCGAATTTAGGCACCCATACAAAATACATAACTAGCATGCTTCTTATATACGTTCCTTCCCAAGACAAGTGAATTTTTAAAACTACTTTATCATGGATTATAGCAAATAAACATATCTGGCTGAAGCTGCAGTACTTCACTTCTTATTTCTCGGAGTAAAAAAATAATCCGTTTTTATACTTGGGTACCTATGCATCTATATGTTTGCAAAACTGCGTAACTAACTGCGATCATGATCATCTTCATCATCCATTTTCTTTTTTATCTGCCAATTTCCATCACATTTACAAGATTTTACTTGTCTTATTCATGATTTGCATTATCTTATCTTTACTTATTCAAGTAGTGTAGTAGGATAGAGTGGAAACGGAAGGATAGAAAATACGAGAATGTAATATGTAATATTCATTTTATAAAAGACCATTTCTGAGAGTTTTGGAACGCAGGAATGGTGGCAAAGCTGCTTCCTTGATGATTAAATATACTCATGCATGCCATCAATAGATGTGTGGAAAAGAATGGAGCGTTGGTGATTGGTGATTATGATGGTGGTGGACTTGCAGGAAGAGATCCCTTAATGTATTTTATAACTGGATACATGTTTGACGAAAAATATTCTCCTGTCTTCTCCCGATAGTAGGAAAACTCGTTGATTTTATTCTCCCTTCTTCCTGTTCACAATGCACACCTTCCATTCCAAGAATATAATGGTATACGCAGCAGCCTACCAGTTTTAATGAAGTAAAGAGAGGAAAAAGTAATCAAAGTAAATAATAGGGAGATAGCAGTAGGCTTAAAGTAGTAACTTCCTAAGAGGAGGAGTAGTGTAAGAAGTAGGAAAAGAAACTGTTCAAAATTACTTTGGAAGGTAGAAAAACGCTGGAGAAAAGTTCATAAATTGTTTTGCTTTAGTAGAATGGAATGTGAATGTAACGACGTAAATAACAAACTTTCTCTTTCGAAAATGGCACTTTGTATGTATACTGGAACTGCAAAAAAGTGGAAGTAAGGTAATGGGACAGTAAAAAGAATTGTTACGTTGAGCTGAAGGTGCAGGAACTAGTTTTAGTTTGGTATGATGCTTACGTAGAAATATTTTTAAATCTTTAATTCGACTGGTCGAAGAAATTTCTCTTAAAGTGTGTTTGTGTATGTAAATCATTTCGACTTTGAATTTAATTGATTAATCTTCTCTCATCCATTTAATTTCCAAAATGCACCATTATTATTTCTGATGTTTTTAAACGGTTACTCATAAACCAAATAAATACCTATCTAATATACACACTGACTAAATTGTGTGGCTTACTGATGTGCACATGTAAAAAATGTAATATTTACATTCGCATTTTTCAAGATTGGCAATTCACGTCGCTCTTAATATCTTTCAATGCATTCATCGATGCAAAAGTACCTAGCATCATTGGATGGATTTTACAAGTATTAAAAATACATAAAAGGATGTTTTCCCTTCCTTTGCTAACAAGTAAACTGAGCATTGGTTGTTATTTTTATTAGTTGCATAAATGATTCCTTTAACTTTAAAAAAGTGAAACATACACATGATTTCCAATTCATTCACATTCAAAAGGCGTAAAGATTTCACTTCTTCTCCTTGCAAATTCTTTTTGATATGACGTATAAGTCGCCTATTCGTCAGGAGTGCAGGGAAAAAAGGAATAACTGAGAGTTTCTCATCCTTTTACACTTTGTCAGATATTTTTATGTTTAACTATCCACCATACCATACCACAAACCATCGTTACTCGTTTCGTTCAATCAGTCAGTTGGAAGGGATCCTAAAAAGCAGTTTGAAATTGGCAAATGGGTTGTTTCTCAGATAAGTGGGTTTGATTTGCTTTCTACACAATTTTCACCTTCCAATTTCCTTTTAAACTTCTTTCTCAACTGAGTTGAAAGATTTTTCATGCATGCTTAATAGTACAAACCCAGTTGAATTGGGAAGAAAGCCATTATTTTTATTGCAAAATACATTTTTCATTTGTAACAAACCACAAACATAAACGTGAATAGTGAATACCCATTTTGTGCTACGTGAAATAAGTATTTGTACGTGTATATTTTTGTATCTATCCCAGTATATATGTATATATATACATTTAAAAAAGGTGCGACGACTCAATAAATTGCTATCATTTTGATGAACACAATTTTGGAGATACTTAATCAAGACCAAGAATATTGATTATATGATAAGATCGATATTTTCCTTAATACTATACCGTCCAAATGATTGTAAAACGATAAATCGTTTACAGTATACTTAGATCCGATAAAAATCACTATAAATTTACCGCTACATAAATTACAAGTTATGTTACAACTTTATTATTTAATATTACTGGCACAGTTCTATTATTCTATATTCCTAGCTTGATATGTAGTATTTAGTTGGCTCGGTGGATTCTCTGTAACTTTCTTTGTTTTTTAAAGTGAGAACAAATGCACATTTTAAAGTTTCATAGAACATGAGCATTAAATCCAATAAATTTGTCAACTCTGTACTAATACTTTTCAGTATATTTAGCCTCCATTCCCGTTCAAATATAATTTCATATAATATATATATGTACGCAAGTTTTACATCATTCAAAAGTTTCTCATTTTCTGTTGTGTGGACCTTGGAAAAGTTACTTCTTAGCAGAATAAAGTACTTTTCTCTTTAACTAGAGCACCTTGAAAGAATATATGCTTTTGTGTTTCATTTCATCTTCCATCTCTAACTCTTCTTGTTTCCGAGTAGCAAAAGGGGAAAGGTTTCGAAAGGGAAAGTGTATGATGCAAGTTCGGCGAATTTAGGTGAGAAGTCTCCCAGCATGCAAAAGTGAAGTAAAGACTAGAGCTTCCTGCAAAAAGCTTTAACCGATTCTTAGTATTGAGTTGAGTGAGAGCAACCACAGGTATACTAAGGATTATGTGTAGGTAGAATAGGTACTCATATCTCACATTTTCAAGTTGCTTTACCTAGTAAATGAATGAAATGAAAATGTGGTGACAGTTTCCTTGTATGGGGCCCAGCTGTTCAACAAAATAAGTATACTTGTCTGCCCTTTAACCCCTTCTTCTACCGAGTCATATGTCACCGCCCTCGTAAAATATATAGGGATAGACACACTATATAAGTAGTTCAGTACACAAAAGTGAAAGGACGGAGAAAAGCCTAGATGTACACAACCTTATTCTGTACAACAAATTTGAAATATCTACATTCTACATTTTTTTGAAAGAGAAAACTTTTTGCATTCACATTTAAAGTGAAGAGCACAATGAGAATATTTCTTGTCAAACTTAGTATGAAAAGAGTGCTCAGATAGCTGTGTAAAAAGTGGTAAAAGCCCGAAGGAACTTTGTATGTGTTAAAAGTACAACTAACGTAAAATACATCAACAGAAGACATCTTTTTTCAGTACCTGCTTTCACTCATTCTGCTATACAATCTGCTTCCTTCTACTTGTTTTTTACCTATCATCTCACGCACACACCATCAGTACACAACACACTTCTCCGTCTAGTTGTAGTGGTCCCACATGAAAAGGAAGCAGCTGTAGTTTTCATCTTACTCTTCTCTTGAAGCAAGGTTTGCAGGGACAGCAGAAGCAAAAGCAACACTGTATTTTACAAGAGGACATCCCTTTGCATAAATCCCTGTGGAAATGGAACGGCTGCTTTCAATGGGCTAAAGTTTACTTTAGATTTTGTTGTTGTTAGATTTCCTCGTATGAAGAATGTAAAGGTATACTTAACTAACTGTTCCACTTTTGACTGCATCAAACAAGATCCCTGCTGCAGGTCCGTCATAGTCATATCTCTATCGTCATCATCACATCACATCACTATTTACAGTTATAAGATGCGTTCTTGATGTTACTCTATATTACCTTTTCTTTCGTATTTGTATACTCTTTATTCCGAACAAACAAGCAGCTACTTTACTTTCATCGGTACCTACTACATTACATTTAAAATACCTTTATAGGTACTATACAAAAAAGTACAGATCCCCCTTGCCACCTACGTACCAACCCAAACCAAACCTCTTACACACCTTATCTTTCTTCCTTTTTCAACAGAAGAGTTTATGTCGCTCAGAAAGGATTTTCCGACTTATGCAGAGATTTACTAAAAGGCATACGTATAAGAATATAAAACACTGTACAAACTACAAGCACACAGGTTCAACCTTTTTACTTTTTGACGTAAGAAGGTAGAGTATAGTGGCATCGAAAAAAGAAATTTAAGCCGTTTTGCTTTTTATGAAATGATCGTTCGTCCGGAGCACGGATTTTCTTATACAGTTTTTTGAGTTAAGATAGCACAATATGCTACAGGCATGATTTTATTCTATACCACCGACAACCTGCAAAAGCACCTTTGAGATTTGCTGTTATGTGCCTTAAAAAAGGAGAAAATCTTATTTTATATTTTAAAAGAAGATGCGGTCATGACGAGTAATATGGGGGCTTGAGAAATCTTCCTTGTGTGCTGTGTGCTTGAGTTACAAACATTGCTTCTGCTTTACTACATACAAAAGACTCATTCAGCAAAGAAATCTAGACGAAAACATTTGGAGTTTTTTTAGATCCTGCTATCTTGGTTCTTGCCTTTGACCATCTTTCCAATTTACTGGCAGATAAGCATTAAAGTAAACGTGGATACTGAAGTTGTTGAATAGCATAGAAATGTAACCCACAACAAGAAAATGAACCATTCATACAGACATAGTTGGCTTTTATACTTATGTAATTTTCCATTGAAAATCTGTTTCTCAATCTGTGATTACGATGTTTCACAAGACGACTGCTCCTCACGGCACATTTATCAATTTCCTTTTTGAACCGTGTATTTATTTTACATTTTCCTTTTATAGCGTTTCTCTGATTTTAATGAAGATGCTGTTGGTAGGATGGTAGCCAGTATAAAACCGCATCCTTTTACATACATTCCCAATTTATATTGAGTAAACAGGATGTGAATTTGCGAATGTGTACAACCTTCAGTTCACTAAACTGTAAAAGCACAGAAGATCAATATTCTGCACTCTATATTTTGTTGAGACAAGATAAATTCAAGGAAAAAGTTGAAATTGGGAGGTAATTTCTTAATTAACAACTTTGTACTAGAGAAATTCATGAAATTACTCATGAGATCTCTAAAAGCTTTTAAAATTCAGTAATAGAGAGCAGACCGCCAAGGGTGTGTTGATGGCCCTGTTTGTTTACCGTTGTTTTTATCAACATGTTGGTTAGGTGTTAGGTCGACTTCACTAGCTGATGTTTTTCACCGAAATTCTTGTTTGAGATGAATGATGATGATGTTGCTGGTGTGATAGTTTTTTTTCTCTATTTACTGTATGATCATTGCTGTCATACTGTCACCAGGATATAATGTCTAACGGAAGAACAGGTCCATTTTACTCTGTTGAGAAGTATTGGAAAGGTGTGAAATGTACAAGGGTACATTAGATATAATTAGAATTGGGTTAATACCCATATC
>JAQFXM010002685.1:0-23487 GCA_034693345.1 Entomobrya multifasciata
AGACCTATAGGGCTCGATTCCAAAAAACAGAATTCAAAAATTCCCAGCCGTTTCCGAGATATCGGGGCGACGGACGGACGGCCGGCCGGCCGGACGGGATACAGTCAGAATCGCAAACCCAATAGATACTCTTAACAGAGTATCTAATAATGAATTAGAGGGAGGGTGTCATGTCACAGCCGCGATTATAAATCGAGCCAAAAGTGCTTTCAGATTTTTTATATCATATATGCTCATGGGAAACAAGCAGCAGTCGCAGTCGGTATAAATTAGGGAGTCGAAAGATGCATGTCTTTCTAATCATTTGAGTTTCAGAAACGAGGGATGATGTGATGTGGTGATGCTCGGTATCAGCATGATTTCACCCAGTTTTTTTGTGTTTGATCGAATGAGCAATAGATTCAATGAATCCCATAAAAGCCATTTGCTTGAGATTTTTCTGTGTTTATGAAAGGAAAGCGAATGCTGTATTGTATTTTCCATTAATAAAATATCATGATGGACAATGTCACGCATTGTGCAATGTACTTTTGCATCATAGAACATTCATCTCTATATATAAAAAGATTGGAAAAACTTTTTGAATGCATTGTTGAGTTTGTATGATTTCCTCTTTAATTGGCCGTACACACTATTACGGACTGAAATATTTGCATTGTAAGATTTCCATTGCACTGATTGATTGAATACAGTATAATAACCTTCAAAAAATCTATGATAAGAATGATCACTTTTATAACTTACGCCATGCACCATTATAACTTACAACATCATTGATCTGAAAACCCCAATGACAATTATCACTAATTATTAAACAGAAGGAAAATAATGATTTGAATAAAACCAGTCAATAAAATTTTGAGGCAAACAATCAGCCCTCAGCAGGGACTAAGCACACATGCTAGTTATTAAGAGCTTCCCTTATGAAATCACGGGAGTGTGTATGCCATCATATCCAATACAAAGATTTTTATTGTTTGTTTCACTGTTTGTTTGTTCTGTTAGGACAAAATGAGAGGGGGATGCAAACGCAAAATAGTGATCCGTACTCTTAAAAACTGATTGTTGTTACGTCAAAAATTAACACAAGGGCAGACTGCAAATGACAAAAATATGTTTTGTGAAACTAAATTATGGTTTCATTAAAAAAATACAAACAAATTATTTTTTGATGTCGGTAAAACTCGGAAATTTTCAATTAATGATAAAACTATTGAGACTTTGAATTTACATGGATTTGCTTTTTCTGTAATATGCACAAACTCTTCTTTTTTGAAAAAAAAATAATCATAATAAACTATCAAGGAGGTTACTTCACAAATAAAGTCTCTGTAAATTATAAAAATAACAAATATATTTAGTTAATTGATTGATACGTACTTCGTAGCATGTGAGAACTGATATTCTTTCATTAAAGTACTTACGCATTTTCCTGTACATGGCGCTTGCAGCAGGATATCACACAAGTGCGTCATAATGATTGCCGGAGTAAAAAATATTTTAATTTCTTACCAACTGAAAGCTATTAGTAAAGAGGATGGGAAACGCAAAATTTAATGTGATTAAAGCTTTATGCAATGCGTATTTGGTTATAAATTAATATATGTATTGTAGATGCGTATATGTACAAGGGTCTCGCGATAGTTTTCAGTTGCTCTGTCTGGGTGGTTGTTTAGTGGTAATATTGAGAATACCATATTTGCAGTAAAGAGGAACACTGAAAAAGATATTGAAAGTGGACGAAATAGGGAACTCAAAAACTTAATTGAATTCGATAGGGAATTTATTTTACAGGGCATACACGTGCGTGTCAGTTGACTGCCGTGTGCATCGTGTTATACTTTAGAGGGTGAGTAAAAACACACCATACTTGAGCCACAGTCACCCCATCAGTAATGCTGGGTTAGCTGTACATTACGTTAACAATTTTATATGCTGCAAAACAAATTTGAAGTCGAGTTGCAGTGCAGTGGTTTTAATGACCGCGTTAATTATTTGAAGATGGTATGTAAAAGGTCATTTCATCTACTATTGTGCAATAGCTTTAGCTTAAATGCATTGATAATTCAAACTCAAAGCTTTTTGAAGTACATACGTTCTCTTCTTCTGCTTGCATAATGACTTGACTGATAACAATAGATCAAATTAGTAAAAATAACCCATGATCAACAAATTAGAGTTTTGATCTCTTGAGTAGGCTTCCATGTGTGCAAACAAAAATTCGACAAAAGACCAGCACGATGCAGTTTACGAGATGATCGTGAGAACCTTTGAAATATCACGTTATGGATAGCCCGGCCACAAGTACGCACACAAAGTACAGATTGCAGACAGCCTTTAGCCAACCGTATATGCATACTTGAACGATATGTGGTGACACATATGAATTAAAAGTATTTCGAATTATGTACATGAGCTGATCATCAAAATACGGAGTTCTAAAATTATGCATGAAGGAAGTATTTAACTTATTTTACGCATGAAAAATGACAGAGAATCCTTAAGTTTAAAAGCAAAATAAAAGTTTATTATCTCGTTTGTTTAAAGGGATTATTTATGTGAAATTAATTTAAACAACAACAATTATATGGTTAAATACTTTACGATTTCATTACATTAATAGCCGACACTTATATACCTATATATTATGTACAAGAATCTACTCCCACTGAGCCACTTTGAACAACCACTGTCTCCGTATATGTTTCAACACATTACTTCAAGTCTGAAAAAAGGGTAAATTGTATAGGTACAGACGTACACATGTAAGTAATTTGAGATGGACTTATATTTTTTGTGTCTCAAAAATTGCATTAAATATTAACCAGACAATAACACTCATTACATCTATTAAGATAATTGCTTACGAGAGAGAGCTGAGCTGTCGATTTAAGTGATAGCTTACAAAACGAAAATCAATTATTGATAATAGATCATCATGATGGTGGTGATCGTTCTGGTTGTTGTTCATGTTCATCCTGCTCAGTTTTCATAAACTACTTATCATCATATCACCTCCATTATTTTCCATATCATTCCCTTTTCCGTGTCGATTTTTCATGCAGAGAAAGGATAAACACAATAGTAAGAGTGATGAATAATTAAAAGTAACCTGCGAGAATTTTGTCAGAGCTTATTAGCCTCTTTGTATACCAACTTTGTTTTAAACTTACATAAAATGTAACGCACTACCCTAGTCGATGTGTTAAAAATTTATGACGACATAAAATACATGACAAACATATTATTTTACAGTTTATGCATTGCAGGCTAATTAATTGTGTATTTCTTGACTATCTTTTGTGATAAAATATCAAAATTGTAAAGCTGAGCTAAGTCGTGAAAAAAACAAATATATTTCAACCATGTTTTAAAAAGAAAGAAAACTAAACGGAATGTATCGTCGTGATTATTGTATACATAACATAATTATTACGATGATCTGTAACTTAATACGCTTATTTTATTTTTTTTTAATGTAGTTAGTACCATTATCGTATTTTCTTGAGATATATATGCTTAGTATAACTGTAAAGAAAAGTATCACCGTTTAATTACACTAATTAAAACATTGCCGACGAGTTTGCCCGGCTGTTATGACTGGCCGGTGATGGGTAAATGTGTTGAACACTCTTTTCAAGTTGCTGATGTTGAGATCTAACCGCAAAACGGTTCACGTGAACCGGAATGGGAACAACGATTCTGCCGTTTCCTCCTCCCATTGAACTACCACTGCTTCCAGCCGATGTGCCAGTAGAGCCACCTGACCTCGTTACGCCATTCATACCTGAAATAACACAAAAAATTAGCAACCACATTAGTATCAGTAAGTTTCACACATGTTCATTCAATGATGATTTACACAACGAGTGTGCTAAAAGTTTTCATTTAATTGTTTGTATAATTTACCCCCAGCTTTCACACGTTTCCACTTTGCTCTCCTATTTTGAAACCATATTTTTACTTGCACTTCACTCAGCTTCAAACTTCTTGCGATTTCCGATCTTTCAGTCAAGCTTAAGTACTTTTTTGCATGAAACTCTCGTTCCAACTCTAATAGCTGCTCGCTTGTAAACGCTGTCCGTCGTCGCCTCGTTTTTCCAAGACATGAGTTCCCAGGTGTTCCACCTCCCCCACTACCACCGGATGTGTTCCCGTTAATGTCCTTATTTGCATTGCAGGTGCCACCTTCAGAAACTGAGAGTGAATCACAGATTTCCGATTCATCATCAGACTCTGTATTAATTCATAAAAAAATACAATTTTTAGTTTTCAAAGTTCATAATATGGCATTTATTTCTGTTAATACAGCACTGTAATCCAGCTTGCATGCATAATCACTTTACCTGAAAGTGGAAGTGGGCTCTCTGTTGTGTAACTGTGACATTTTCCACTTGGTGAAGTTCCTGGAGTATTTGATGGTGAGTCCGGTACACCATGATGACTTTGACTGCTACCAGGAGGACTAGGAATACCAATCCCGGTTCCGGATGCAGGATAATTGTTATGAAAGTGATGAGCGAAGAGCGGATGCGGATGTGCATGAGAAGCCGTGAGTATAGAATTAGTGGAGTCAAGAGGCGAGAGATGCTGATGAAGATGATGACTGATTGCTGCTGAATGTTTACCGTTAATACTCTCTGCACTTGATGGTGAATTGGTGTCGTTATCAGACAAAGATGTCTTTGGTATTCTTGTCGTTACCGGGCCACTTAACGACGGGGATAATTCCCCCGAACTTGCTCCACTTTCATGGCGTCCCTCCAAATGATGATGAGGATGTGCATGATGAAGAGGATTCATAGATGCTGACACGGCATTGCTCAGGAACTGATTTGTTTTGGCAATATAATCTTGCACGCTAAATGATTTACTGAATAAACTTGAACCACTCGCACTACTTCCAAGTCGACTCAGCGTCAAGTCTTCAGGAATTGTAGGTACTGGAATATTACTACCTCCACTGCTGCTGTCACTACTTGCAGGGCCCATTGACGCAGCGGCCGCTGCTGCGGCAAGGGCAGCTGCATTTGCAGATGAGCTGTGGTTATGTGAATACGGACCTTCTGCTGTGTGGTGAGCAGATAAGGGGAAATGGGGCGTTGTGAGACCAGCGTACGGTGAGAATGCTGAGTGACTGCTCAAGTTTCCCAATCCATGTGACATGGGGAAAAGCCATGGGCTAAGGCTTAAGAAGGGAGATAAGCTGGATAGGTTACGTGGAGATATTAGAGCATCGATAGAAAAATTGGAAAATTTTAAATTTGGTTGGGATTCCATTGTGGTGTCCATTTCGTTATCTTTTACTTTCCTCATTCGGTTAATTATACAAGTTTATATTTATTTTGCACAAGAAAATATTTTCCAAGTCAAGTTGCGAAGAACATTACTGAACTTGTTTACTTTATTCTGTGCACACTTTCACTTCACTTGTGTATCACATTGACCCAATTCTTGGGTTATGTGCTTCAAGAAATCAAAATTATTCCCAAATAAAACACAAAGTTGAAACAAAAGTGACTTAATACACTTTATCACTGATATTCAATATCTTCTTGGATAACCTTGAGTTGAACCTCGAATTGTCATTTTATTTTATTCCATTGTAAAATTACAAGTTTATTTACTTTAAAACAGTGATTGTATTTTTAAACAAGTGTGAATGCACAATATGATATAACATTGACCAGCGTTTTGAGCATGAAGCCAAGAGCGATCCGAATGATGCAAGCAGTGAAACTGAACTGACGGGATGACTTGGATAATCCGGAATTATAATATCAGATGATGAGCTCAGCCCCCGGGAGTGATTCAGCAATAGGGTGACTCCTCCAAATTTCCCCTTCTCCCAATCAAATATCCATTCAACGTGTTCTTCTTTTATTCCTCTCGCTTCTCCCTTTTTTGTGCCTTGATACTTTACTCGCTTTGCTTTGCTGTCTGTGTTTAAGCAATACGTACGTTAAAACGGTTTATGTACAAAGAAGAAGACCCGATAGATGCAATGCTCATTCATATCATTTATATGTGCTTTTTAAAACATACCGGATAGAAGCACATTTTATTTTTATTACCTATGCTTAAGCAGATACTGAGCTGTGAAATACTCAAGTTTCTTTACAGTAAGTCGGTGTGTTTGAGAATTTTGTCTGAATGAGTTTGTTTTCTTGTTTCTTTTGTGTGTCTGCTCATTCAGATTCCAGACGCTAAAGCTGGATGGATTCACAAAATTTTGGGGGAGAATCTGGGTAATTCTTTCTTGCATGCATGAAATTGTGGACAAAATTTACGTTTAACATGCTTACAATGTGTGGTGTTTAGTTTAGTAATTTGCGTGTATGCATGTTGGCTTGCTGTTAATCTACACGAATTAATTTCAGAATTGGATCAGATATTATGCATGCATTTGTATTTAAGGGATGGAATTAGGGTAGCCTTTTGAGATTTTTATGTAAAAATTGGCTTTCCCAGAACAAAAAATCAGTTTGTTTTATGAATGCACACTGGCTGACTGAAATTTCTCACCTGTCCTTTTGTTTTCAGTTGACTTGTTTGATGTGCGTGTAAAAATTACTGACTGACTGGGACGAAATTACACGTTCAAAACGAAACGGATGTCCAATTATCGTATAAAATGTCAGTTTTCGTTTAGTATGAAATCATTATCATAGAAAATATATGCGTGCAAATAAACTTCAGACAAATATTTTTTCAACCATGATCTTTAATATGTATTAGAGTGCCCCAAAAAAAGCAAATTGTCAATTATAAACGCGAAGTGCGTCATCTGAGAATAATTGGTGTAAATGATTTAATTTCAGTTTGTTAATTTGAAGTAAAATCATCTGTCATTGAAAATTCCATAAAAGTTTATGGGTATAGTTATTAGAGCCCGTAGTAGACCTAGGGTATATTAGATTTTGCTTTTAATATTTATGCCAAAGATTTTTTCGGATTTTCAGCTAACTCAAAACTCGGCATTGTTTTTATTCACTTGAAATACAAACAACAAGTAACGTTCTTAAAAAGCAAAATTAACTAGCATCAGAGAAATTCGTTTAAAATATTTTTTCAGATCCAGTCGAATTTCATGGGAAAGATTTCATGTGGTAACTTCTCTACCGCCGAACTCCGGAAGTAATGGGGTGCATTTTTATTGCATTATTTTTTTCTTTAAATCTTGCATAATATGGTCATAGAAGGAAACCGATTTTAAATGATAACTTCGGAAGTTATATTATCATGAGTACCCCAACCACTTTAGTAGAGCGCCACAGATTTCGTGACAAAGGACCAAAAGTCAAAACTGATATTTATGTAAAGTGTGCATGTGTCTACTTGGGGAATGTAGTTTTTAGTTATAATGATTGGAGCGGAAGTGAGAAATATACTTATTTGTAGTGAAAAAATTGCAATTTAATGACCCGTTATCTGTTAAAAGTATCTCAGTTCGGACTGTCCATCCACACACGGGACAAGAAGTGGTAAAAATTTGCAAGTCTCAATATGATGCATGAGATTTTCCTTTTCGTGTCTGTTCTGACATACATATGCATAGTTTTTAAGAATGAACACTATTTGGATTTCAGAGTAAAAATATTATATTGCGGTGTCATTACTACAGAAAGAGTGAAAGGGTAGAGAATAAATATTTTAATTAGAAACACCCCTATCGTCATCGTCATTTATTCTTGCATCACCAACACGAAAATATGAACAGTGGACCCCTGGACCCTCTTATTCCCACGTGTTTCCTTCATTGCTATGTTTGCCTGTGTGGCATGCATGCATGCATGCTATTCTCTTTTTTGTTAATAATAATTTGATTTTAAAAATAGAAACACTGGGCTTGCTAAATGGTCGAAGTCAAGCATGCTTGCAAACAAAACGCAACCAACGACAATCTAAACTTCATTTCTCGGCGACCATTCCCCAAAAATGAGATTCGTAATCATATCCCTGCTCTGTTTTCATGTTTTTCATTTATATAAAAAGATTTAATTTTTTTGTAAGAGCTTGTTTAATATAATTATTTAGTTTGATTGCAGCAAAAATCGCGTTTTAATTTCTCTCTTTTTGGTTCATTAAACCCAAGAACACTTTCTTTAACTTTCTCAAGTAGGAAAATGTAAGTTTAGATTGTTGAGAGATGAAAAGTGTGATGTCAAGATTTATTTTATGTCTCGCTTAATGAGTTTTTTCACAGTCATGAAGATACTTACATAATAATTATAATTTTGCAATTATACTCTGATGTTGATGATGCAGCGAAGTTAAATTTTAATTTGCTACAAGTGAGTTTAATCATGAACTAAAATTTAAAGGGCAACAAGTATGATGACTTATGATGTAATAAAAGGAACGCTTGGAGTTTGTAAGAATAGGAGAGGTTATGAAAACGTTGTGATTATGATTACTGGAAGTAATTACAGAAGACAAGTGTATATTAAGTATTTAGTGCAGATACGGTTTCTTCAATCCTGTTAAGAAAAAATTAGAAGCACATTTTTCGTGAAGGATACATATTTTCAGTGCAGGTGGTACACGAACTCGCGATTAGTTATAGTCCAACGATCTTTCCTATTTTGATTTTGATGTGTACATACATGGGCAATCGAAGATACAACTTCTCGAATAGTCAGCAAAGAATACGACAGCTATAATAAGTTAATGAGTAAATTTAATTTTTCCAGAGATGTTAGACGAGTTTCTGCCTGTACTAATGTGTTACAATAAGTAACAAAGTTATACTTTACCTCATTGATAAGAACTTCCAAAAGAACCGTCAATGAGACCCAGAACTGAAGTACATACTTTTTTTGGGAAATACATGAATGGATGACAGAAATTATTAAAACTCAATAAAATCATGAAATGTTATATGTTTCATAATAGTAAGCCTTGATTTAAAAAAGTGAGTAAAACATTGTACTAGTACAATTATACATGTTTTGCGTACAACCTTTTCTCTGTTATTACAAGGGCGACAATGAGAAAGGAAAACACTAAAATATGAGACATTGGTAGAACTGAGAAAAGAATTCATTAAAAGTTGTTCTGCATGAGCCGCATAATTAAATCACATGTACATAATTGATAAACATTGCTTTGTGTACAAACAGGAGGGAGGAGACAGTATGGCTGCATCATAAATGCTTTTCCGTACCATTTCTTGTTTAATTCCACATTTTATTCACGTTGTTTCAAATGTACACACATTTCTTGTGGTAGGTAAAATTAATTTATGGCTGAGGCGTAGTGATGATTAAATACAGAGAAATGATCTAAATTATACTTTTATCATTCCCTTTTGATTGTTCATGCTGCAAAAAATTAACCATTTTGGGAGAGCACGTACATAAACTGAACCATTTCCCATTCACAAAAAAAAACACATGAAAAACTAGATCAAGTTGAACTGGACTTAGTCAAGATTTTCTTTTCATCTATGAGAATGTAACCGTGCAGGCAGGTTCTAATTTTCCTGGGACACATAACTTGTTTTATACAACATCAGTTTTTACTCATTCCCACACGCAGTCCAAAAAGCTTTTTTTAAACTATCACACAAATCAAAATCTATCATATTTTTCTTTGATTTTTAATCAGCTTTCATCGACCAAGGTGAAACGAAAGTTGGATTTAGAAATATGCTTCATATTTTTATTTAAATTTACAAAACCATGACATGTATACATCGTTTATCAAAAAATGCAGTTTTAGGAATCAAACATGAATGCATATCAAAACTCACAACGAATCCAAACTTAAAGTTAGATTTGGCGTACTTCTGAATGTTCTTTTGTGGCGTTCCTCAAATTAAAATATGTAGGCATATGTATGTACACATGAGTTACACATCCCCTATAAAAACTCAGCTCAGTGCTAGTTTTTTGCTGCATTAAACCGTGTCATTTACCTTTTTTGTTGTTGAATTCAATTCGATCTTGACACTTAAAATTTGTTTCGCTTGACAAAACCTTGTGTGTGATAGTGATACTGCTTTTAGCAATAACACAAGGAAAATCCGTGAAAGCATATTCAACCCACCGTACTTACATTCAATTTTTAAATTCTTTTCTTTTTTGCTCTATTCGATCGTTTATCAGCCAACGACAGCCAATGCTATATGTTGACTGTAATTTCTGATGAAAGATATTGACATCTGCTTTTCCCTATTGATATTGTTCGTCTAATATATCCTTTTTGGGAGGGTATTTTTATCATCATAATTCATGCATATTATGCCTATTCATAACTTCTCATCTTACACTTAGCATTAATCGGTTTTACCTCCCATCACACAGGTAAATATCATTAGTGTGATATATAAATATACTAATTAGTTCAAGGATCATTTAACATGGGTTTAGGTTTATATCATAAATGTATTTTTTCAATCGCCCTTACCATAATCTCAGCTTTTAACAAAACCAAAACAGTTTCATAGATCATGAATCATGGTAAAGGTTTTGTAAGCATGGATGGATTTATAGTTGAACCCCTCCTTAAGGAAAAAGAAAACATTCAATGTTGAATATATCTTCTGTACATTTTTTGTAAATGTTTTTGTTGACGATTGTGTGCGGAGCTGTTGCTGTAAAAATATCAGAAACAATTAACGCTAATTATATTTAATCCCAAATGTTTAAAGATTTTACAAGCAGACACATATACTTGTAATCTCAGTTTAAATGATACACAGATTTGCATTGTGGGCAGATTAAAGGGAAACTTATACCCGTTTTGGAAACGGACATTTAAAAAGATTCACAAACCTTTTTCAGGTCGAATCATTCTGTGAGATTTTAAAATGAGAAAGTAATAAAGTTATATATACCATGAACAAGTCATTGCTTCAAAGAGAATATTCAAATTTAAATAATATATTTATATTCCGACCGATTACCCATAGATTCTTTTGAACCGATTTTATCAAGTTATTCTTATCGTAAAGAGTGAAATTATTGTTAAAATGTGTCTTATGGATATTGAACATGTATACATGACACATCTAGAACTTAGTTGGAAACATTATTGATGTTTACGATAGGTATAAGGGTGACAAAACTAAACGTTCATTAATTGCACCCAAGCAATTTAATGTAATTTTGTAGAATCGCTTACCAATGGAACACATTCATATTCAGAAAATTTGCTACCTAATTGAAATTCTTTTACAAAAGTAACTTTTTTATTCTATCGGTGATAGTTTAAAAATGCCCATGGGTTGGTTTGGTATTGAATGAGCGAACACATGTAAAGAAGAAAACGGAACGACAACACAACCTAAAGTTTTCATATGCACACCTATTGCATTACAGATCAGAAACAACCTCCCACTTTGCCTTTTGTCAATTTTCCCATTCAATTGATAAATTATAGGAATACATGCATGAATGCTTATATTCTGTTATCTTGAGTTGGCGTTGGTGCCCAATGAAAAGGAAAACTCCCTATTACCTTTTGAAACATTCAAATTTAAACAGCACAAAAATACATGGACAAGAAGATTTGGAATTTTAAAAATAAGGTGTTCAGTTTTTCGTCATCAAAATATATTAAACGAAAAGCATGTGTACGAGGATTATTCATCATAAAAATTATATTACACATCATTTAAATTCAATGAATGTCTAATGTAATGTATGTACATGTTCGAAAATTGTTTCATTGAAAGTTTTTGTATTGTAAAGTCATAATAGTGGCTGTAATTGTAATAAATACACATATTTCCTTTCAATTTTTCCATACGGACCTAAAATGAAATTGAGCAACACCTACTTTGCTTTTATGAAAAGAGCTTTTACTGATCAATGGTTGATGTCATAAAAAGCTTGATCATGCATAGATTTTGGTGACTGGGTGCTTTTACAAATCGAAATTATACGAGGGAGAGAGCAAGTTCTGCAACTGCAACATGACTTTTTAAAGCGTGATTTGACAACAATTTGAAATGTTAAGAATGTTTTCGTTAATTAGCACATACACTCAATAGACTAAATTTGAGAGAACAGATATTTGATCTCGATCAATAATGTCTAATTAAAATGGGGTGATATGAGCAACATGTGAAATTGCGACAATCGTTGATACATGACATGACTGCATTGTATGATCTAACCCAGACCAATCAGAAAAATCAGTCTAATCGCCATTTATGATTGCCTTTAATTAGCTAATTAATCATCATTTGAGTTATCTTGCGTTTCACGATGTTTAGCAATCCTTACAATACTCGAAGTTTCTTATCTGCACTTCAATATATTCTGCCCCATATTTTAAAATTCAATAATAGTGTTTTAGTTGTACAATTTCATTATTCTACAATTTGCCATTGACATTGAACTGAAGTGTGTTGGTTTGATACATTGATACAACTTCATTTCGCAAAAAAACAGCAAAAGACAGCTCAATATTCAATATTTGCCCTTAAAAATTTCTATTTAACACAAAACTATTTTCTTAAGTGGTAATTAGAGAGGAAAGCTTTGGGATTTTACAATATCGTTTTACGATATGAACTTTACTCTTTTGTGAACAGGGTTTTTAAACAATGGCAATTAAGAACGTGACAAGCCTGGGAAAAGATATTTTAGTCCAACTTAAGCAGGTAGTCTCATATAATTTCTTATAATTTGTACAATTACATACACTTTTTGACATGGAAAGATAAATTCAATAGAAATCGTTCCAAAACCTTTTAACTTTCTTTCAGTAAGCTTTGAAATGTGAAACTTGGCGTACTTCCGCATTACTCTGTTTGTAAAAAGAAGTCAATTTTCTAACAATAGATTAAAAATAATAAATTGAACTATTATAGTATTTATTCAGCCACTTTGAATCGAACCACTTGAGAAATGAATGAATGACATGACATCAGCCATTAGTTCTCATTACCATTCATTATGGTTTCTTTTCTGTGTAAAAAAGAAAGAAATTCCTACAAAGAAAACAGTCACTTTAAGAAAAGTTGAAAATGAGTGAATGGAAAATTGGATAAGAAAGTTGATTTTTAGGGAAAATATCGCCGGCGGAGGATCTAAAGCTAGACCAGCATGCATCAAATAGTCATTGACTTCACACCTTTTCGTTTCATTCATTCATTTATATGAATTTTCTTATATCATCATCATGATCTTTCTAGCTACACTGATACACCCCCAACCCCAACACACATATACTTCATACGTTTCATTTTCATTGACGGCAACTTCTTTTTCGTGTTCATTGTATAAAAATATTGAATGAAATTGAAAACTATTCCCTCGTTTTTTCTAAATGTTTAACAGCTACTCGTCCGATAAATTTGTTTATCTGCCTTCTTCATTCAATCTTTTAATATTATTTTCCTACATTCAAATCTCTGATCTTCACGTCAAATCTAAGGAAAAAGGCGATGGGAAAAAAGGGACAAAATGTGGAAAAGTAATATATTTAAGCTTTTCTTTACGATTTTCCACACCTAGCCCAAATCATTTATGTAAATTATGTAATTCATACAAAGACTGTATTTTTTTGTGCTATTACATGGATAGAATACACATCTAATCAACACCGTGATTCACATTGTGTGCAAAGATGTACATATGAATGAAAGGTAAAGTGACCTTTTAACATTCCTAAAAATACAAAGCTGCTTTATACGAAACTTAAAGCGTACTCAATGATACATATGTATGGGATTTAAAAATGAATGAACTAGTTGTATTTTCTTTGATCGAAGTCTTAGGTACAATACTGGAAAGCATTTTTTATAAGCGACTGTGAATGAATGCGGACCCAAAAGTTGTAGTAAAACATGTTTTGAAATAAGGTATTTCATTCATTCATTTTCGTCAAAAAGTCAGACTAGAAACCAAAAAGACCATCGTAAAGGGAGCACGGTATAATTTCACAGTATTAGTTTGCATTTTGTTACAATTACAACAATTTTCAAGTTCGGAAAAGATTCACAACACAGGTTTACAATATAAAAATGTTAAACTCAAAATTACACCATTACAAAATTTCGCAGTACAAAAGAAACATTACATAAAGCCAAAGCACAATATATTTGTTGTATTGCCGTTGAACGAACAACAGCATTCATGTAAAATACCCTTAATGTGTATTATCCAAGATTACTTGTATGTTTTGAATCACATTTGCTTTCATCAGACCCTTTTTTCTCTGATAGGGATGGGTGCACCCCGAGAAATATGAGATTCCGACAAAAACAGATACTCAACTAAGAGTTCATAATGGTTGTGCGATCCCATCCGACACGGCAATTAATTTGTTGAATTATGTGCCACAAAAATAACCCTCAAACAACCAATAAAGCTGTGAATGTGATGTAGCAATTCTTCTTCTATATAAATATAACATATCATATAAACATATCTATAATGTGTCTCGCAGTAAGTGCAAGGTTCAAATCAATGCAACTTTCACAATACATAGCACAAAGATAACGCACTGCTTTGTCTGTCATGGCATGATGATGTTGAGGGTAATTTGGTGTCGACGACGGCATCGGAAATTTTCAGAGATGAAGATGCTTCTGATGGAAAAGTATATGGTTTTGGAATAAGTGACAAACAGAAACAGTGGGATGAGGAAAAACTGACTGGTTCTGTCTGTATTTTTTTGTAATATCGGTACTTTGTGGTCGCTGCGGCTGGCTGGTGCAGTGGTACACAAACGACTCCCGGGCGGAAGACAGGGCGGTTGTAATACACACATAAAAGTAACAACAATAAAAAAGGTCTCTCATTTTTTGCTGTCACTCTATACGTATCTGTGTGAGTAGCTTTTTGGCTTATATAAGCCACCAGCCAGTACTGACATTGAGCTTGTTCCGCACATTGTCACATCTCATCATCCTTATTATCCTCCTCATAATCATGGACTTGTTCACTCACTTGTGTCAGTCGGTCGGATGTTTTATTGTCGCTTTAAATTATAAAGCGCACACACAGGAAAATGAGTCAGTTTTTGTCTATTAATGGCCTCTACTGTTACACTTGGCGAGCTCAAATTGCCCAATAATAATCTTGGAGCAGATCGTTTTGCTCAAAGTACTCGTATTGTAAAAAAGAGTGTGTGCTTTGCTGTGTCATGATGTTTAAAAGCTGAAGCTAGTTAGCAAGTTTTAATTCAATTACACTTCTTTTCCGGATTGTTTAGTCTCACTGATGTGAGGAAAAGTGGTTTCTCTTCTCATTGCATAAAATTGTCATCATCATGCATATTTTTTACTAAATGATAGTAGAAAAGCATTAGAAAATTCCTTTCACAGACGATATAACAAAGTATTATTGGTTGCAGATTGTACAGCAAGTTAATTTAGTACACATTTTAATAGCCTACAAAACCACCAGAAGTAAATGTGATAATTAGGAAGAAAAGCGTCATGAATATAAGATGTACTTTGTTTTTTGTTATAAAGCAGAATTAAATTCATCCACAATTTAATCACGCCTAAAATAATACAAAACATACTTGTAGATTATAAGCTAATATGCAATTTATCTAATATGTATATTTACAGCAAAATATATTCACTTTCTATTCTAAAGGTCCAATATTTTGAAAGTGGCCAATAAAGAAATTCTCATTTTATGCAACATTTATACTCAATAATGACAGATGCACAGACAGATTACATCTATAGCCAAAAGGGAAACGAGACAATTTTAAGTGCTTTATCACATACACAGTCAACATCGATAAATGACCCACCAACCTAACCCTCTTGGCAAAATCGAATACACATTATCGTGTTTGGGCAAGTAGAATAGCAATGATTGCAGCAAAACGTTTATCACTTGCAAAACATGCCACTTTTATTCATCACATTACGAACTTTGTTAAGCGAGTAATTATAAAAGCCAAAATAGAAAACATGTTAAATGTATTCTGTCGACTTTCTCCGTGCAATGCAAACAGCTTCTCGAGTACGTAATATGAATACTGAATACGAATAATACGATGCTGTTTATAATTTAGTAATTTGCTGCCATATTTGTTTTCATGACGCTGACGATGAAAACATCCCGCAAGAAGTCAAAATCGATCACGTCACACGTCACGTATCATTCTCATCATCATCCACTTGTGTAACACTGATCACTCTCGTCAGTAACACCAACACCAACTGACTTTCTATTGAGTACATGTTCATTTTAGAATTGCCACCGGCTGCTTCAAAAATAGCTATTTACTCTTGTGTGTATTAAACTTCTTTCAAAATGTACACATATGTACAAATGCATGGATAAAATATATTTCGGACCGTTTACTCTCCTAATTTCAAACATTTTCATAAAAAGGTTCTGCCAACCATATGGATGACTCATCATTAAATCATTATCGCGATTACTTTTTCACTGCCCTGTCCAAGTATTAAGAAGCCCAGTTATGATTTTCGTGCATTGAAGTGTTAAAATGGAAATGTACATGAGCCCAGTTCAAAGCGATACGATGGTGTCAAAAAATATTTAAACATATTTTCATCATTTCAACTCTTCGGTAAAAGGATCCTTTCCACTGCCACGCTTGTTTGCATCTAATCAAGCTTTTTAAAATGTCTAACGATGCGTTTAGCTTTAGTAGCCTAAATGAGCATATATATTTTTACCGGTAAAACAAGGGAAGACGTATTGTTTAGCTGATTAGTTTAGATACATTACAAGTCATTTTTTACTGCTCAGTGTGGCAGTAATATTACAATTATTAATTTACAGTGTTGTCAGACACACTAATCGTAAGTAAGCTGTTGTACGTCAAACAAAGATATTTGCCTCACCGATTCATCATCATATCATCCAATCGGCTATCCAACTATTTTTCTCGTCATTATCCTTCCAGTTGTATTATGAGTCGGCATGTTTGTAGTTTGGTGTGCAATTATGTACCGACCGACCGACTTCTTGCACTTGAAGTATCTAAATGAAAAGTGAATCCATGTGTTAACAATCTCAATTGAACCAACGTACAACCTACCATTTCCTCCAGAGCTGGAATCCATCGCGTGGGCTTTGAGTGTTTGTTTGTGCGTAAATTAAGAGCTCATCGAGTGTAATAAGCAGGAAAGGAAGGGTGTTAAGTTGTTTGGTCGGATTCTACTTTGTATTCAAAGAAAAAAGGGTTCACGTAAATACTAGTCGGGCATTTGAACGATTTCGAAACTAGGTTGGCTGGTTGTTAACTAAATTCGGCCGCTGGATTTTGTATTTGAACTTAAATCCTTTGTCTTTTCGTACATATAATTATGGGAAATTATCACAATTTAGAAATAGAACGGCATAGAGCAAAAGAACATAATTAATAAATAAAAGTTTCCTACACATTTCACATTTATAAATAGTTGCTGCAATTTATAAATAGTTGCTGCAATGTATAAATAGTTGTTGTAAGTAAGTAAGTATGTAATGTGTAGTATTTTGTCCTCTTAAATGTTAAAGTTTCATTATGCAACATGTGAAAAGTTTGTGCCTACCTTAGAATATTAACTTTGTACAACACATAATTTAACTTTCACTGTATCTTTTCTCGAATATGTTACATCAGTGCAAACAAACATACGTACACCTTGATTACAGTATGATTATCCATAAAATATGTACTTAATTAAGAGTTTAAAGCAAATAATAGATTTTAGAATAAACATTTTCCCTTTTTACACAGAGAGGTAAACAAGGAATAAAATTTATTTTCCTTTTACTGTCTACTATTGTCTGTCTGTCCATCTTTCACTTTCATGAACAAATTGATACAAAGTTTGTCACTTCTTCAGATAAATGTGATCATGGGGTAGGGTGAGAATCGTACTAGGTATACACACTCTCGAGTGCCTGCTCAGCTTTCAAACAAGCATCAAATAGAAGAGTATATAAAAAGACTATGGCATTTTTTATTTACGTATCAAAAAATAGTAAATCCCTAACTCAGTTCGAAACAGCTTTTAAATCCTAAAGCTACTCTTTTCGATCTGTTTATTGATTGAGGATTCATTTCATTGATGTTAACAAGATATTATTTTCATACTCAATATATTTACCAACTTCCCTAAACGATTGATGACAAGATAATGATTTTCATGTATAAAGCTGAATCTCGAACAGGTGGTAAATTAAGTGAGAAAGGTCAATTATGTATAGTAAAGTGTAGCATTTACTCGCAACCAAAAATCAGTAACCGAGCCTTTTAATAATAATGATTTAGCTAGCATCATCATCACTCACCACACATCACAAAACTAGATGTAATCTCTTTCTTGATAATACTCTTTGTTTAACAATAGAAGGAAGAGAAGCGAGAATTTACTATGATTGGTCCCTAAATGGCAGTGAAAAATAGTAGCTATTAAGGCCAAACTTTTCCATCGATTTCCTCAATTATACAAGTATCTTGAATAGTTTTAGTTCAGATATACTAGCAGCGTTGGCAGTAATTAATCTTCTTAAGAGTTATTCTCCAAATTGCACACATTTATTTCCGTCCTTTACATAACTGCATACAAAAGCATCGTTACATCATCATCATCAAGCTGAACAATCATCCACATGATCAAACTTTGAACGGATCTTGGTTATTGATATCAAAACCATACAGCAATTCTGTGCTTACTTTTATTGTCCACTATTACAACTAGTACTACTACTCTAGGGAAATACTCAAAGAAACTTATAAGTAGCCAGTAATGGACCAATTAGCTGCAATAGAGTGGAGATTCTCTTTCCTTTCCCCACACAGCCGAAAATTATAAACCATTGAGTCGTAAATGCACATAGACTGATAAATATAACCTGATCTATGCGCTATTGTAAGTTTTCAGAGAATTTTTACAAGCATGTTTTATATATCACTAGCATGACACATGATAAGATGATTAATGATTAATAACCGCCAGAGTTCTTGGGTTACAACTGCAGATCACTTGTTTTGGCAGTAATGCAACTCCATTGTTACACAAGTATACCATACCACTACGATATGATATGACCATGACACACACTTCATGTAATTATGAACATTTTTGGGGAAACGTGAAAATCAAATCTAGTTTCATTTCATTCGTCTACATAATTTTAAACCAAATAGTCATGTAGCCTCAGCGCATGTTAATGACTGTATTAGAGTTTATATAACTTTAAAACAATTTTGGAAATAATATACTCAATTTAATATACTAAACACTATTTGATGAATATATAAATATGATTTGCTGTAATTAGGACCATTTAAATCCTAGCGTTTGCGTTCCTAAAAACAAATATTATAAAAGGAAAGGCTATCTTTCCTTGTGTAGCATGTATCTAATTCTATTTGTAGGTTTTATTTTGAGAATACTACAATTTCCCTCAAGATCTTGTTGACATAAAATGGTCTAGCAATATCTGCAAAGACATATTTCTCAGCTAATTGTGTATTATTTGTATGTAGCTAACTATTATCATGATAGGTACACATGTAAGTTTTGTCACAAGGGGCGTTCCTCCACTCCTAACAAAACTTGTTTTTTTCTTATCTATCCACTCCACCAACTAATACATTGGATAATTATTATTGCCGCAGAGTTGCCATTTACTCTTTCAGCTTGGCGTAAAACGGTACTTACTAACCGATGAATTAGTATCAGCAGACAAGAGCTGATGAGTTGAGATGACAGTTTTACGGACGATTAAAGAGACACGCGAGCATAACTACGTTGTTAGTGAAGAGTTTTTATCGATAAATACGCTAAACCTTTTGCAAGATTTTTTGGAGGAGTTTCAAGCACTCATGTCGTTCTTGCCCCATTTCCTTTTTCCTTCTCTCCATTTGTACTATGCTCTCTTAGATAGTTTTTGTTTGCCTGATTTCATCTCGAAGAAGAATAAGACGAAGTGGAGATGTAAGAAAGTAGCGCGAGCAAAATTAAATAGAATTTATCAGTTGCCATCCAATCTTGTAGTGTCAAATCTGCTTGCCATTATACCAAAATTAAAGATAGCTAAATCATATGCCTTACACAAGCCTTAAATTAGAATTTCCCATACTCCACATTAAGTTATGAATTTACTACGACTTGGTTCTCACGTCGTCCTTTTGCAAAAATTGCGTCTTAATCTTCATAGGACTTTAAAAAAAATGCATAGCTAAAAATATAAGCTGATATATTCATGAGTAATTTTCAGTTCACAACTTCAACGCATTGTTTGAAAATTGGTATTTGCATTTCTCCATCATTCATTCAAATGAGGTGTGTAATGAAAATGGGCTTTTAAGAGAACGGAGAGATCTAATTTAATATTTTATAATGAGCTAAACGTTTGAGATAAATGTGGCCAAAAGAGCTGTTCATATCACACTCACTACACTTCTTGCGGTAAAAATTAATACTTTCTAAAAGTGATCTCGTTCCCCATCTCTGCAAAAAGCACAATCCTCTACTAACCACAGGAAAAAAGATATAACACAGTTGGGTTGGTTCGTGGCTTTTTCCTTGAATATCTGACAGGCGGAAAGGCGAGAAGAAATTCACACTTGCGGAACCAGAGAAGTGATTTCATCGCTTTCTGCTGTCGTTTATGACTTAGTGGTGCGAATACAAAATTCCCCTTTTTATTATCCCGTCCCCTT
The DNA here is from genome assembly GCA_034693345.1 of Entomobrya multifasciata. NCBI lineage: Eukaryota > Metazoa > Arthropoda > Collembola > Entomobryomorpha > Entomobryidae > Entomobrya > Entomobrya multifasciata. The sequence continues at coordinate 20,611 of JAQFXM010002685.1, forward strand.
TCTCTGTGTAAATATAACAATTCTGGTTATACGTTGAGAGAGCTAGGACAAGGAAAGAAAATTGCCGAAATCTCTTTTTCCCTCATGAAAACCCACTAAACACACACACACATGCGTTTCTGCTGTTAAGTCTCATGTTTCACTTTTACCACAGAGTTTTTCTCTTTTCTTGATTCTTTTTCAGAGTGTCGGTAGCAATATAGCAAGTAAAGACGTAGTAGACCTCTTATTCCTAATTTTTCTCCTTTTACACAATCTAGCCAACCTGAACGAATGAGTATTTATCAAACTGTATTTATAGATGAAGAAATTGTTCATCACGCTGGGTGACTCCTAGTCTTGTCAGCAAACGAGAACCTAATATATCAGGCTATCTGATAAATTGCTTGTTGTCAAATGATGAACTTCAATAATAAAGTAGAGCAAAAGTGATCATTGCCAATGTGATCCCAATTCTGACTTACAATCTAAAGATGTTATAATAATAGCATGATGTAAATACATGTTGAAACACTTTTTATATGTTACACATGTTAATTTCTTTAAATGAGACAGTATAATGAGCTCATATTTTTACCCGAAATTCCAACGAATCATAGATGAGATTCTAGTTAGTTGACAAGTACTCCAATATTTACATGTGTAAATTAGGTTGTTGGGCAAACAGTGTGATTACCATAATCATGTGGTGTGAAAAACACTTATGCATTTCAGGTGTTTAAACGTATTACAAAGTATATGTGTAAGGATTGACAATTTAAAAATTAAATCGTTCCGGTTGAAGTCTTTGCAGATACGCATGAAATTTCAGAACGATGAGGCGCGAATTGAAATGACTCTCACAGAACTTTTCGAACCTGATAGCTAGATTTCTTCAAAGAGAACGGGACATGCAACGATGACAGCTCCAAAGAACTCATTTGGAAAGAGAAATTAAATGCAGAACATGAATAAGTAAGCAACAGATTCAAAATACGAAAGAAATTAAACTATGTTTTACGATGCATGGAAATTAGTAGAACTTTAAAAGAACTGCTGCTGTATGCTAGACATTAACAATATCTCGGTGATGATTTTGCAATACAATTTGTACTCAAGTAAAGAGAGCCCAAAATAAATTATTTTCCATTGCGTGATTATACGGTCATGCAATATCGCTGGATACTAGAACTATAATATCTAGCAATCTAGCATTGTGAATGCTTAAATGTTTTTTTTATCTCTAAGAATCAAAGTTTAATTTGGGTAAAGTCTGCATACCAATCTATTACTTTTTCTTTGATAATTTTCACCATAAATGCTTGTTATCTTCAATTTTCATTTAATCCCGTAGTCCAGAATTGAGATTTGATACCGCCTCATCATTATGACGTACTCCATTATCTGTAATTCCAGGTTGGAATAGGTAGGTACAAAGAGATGCGATTACTAATTTTGTTCTGCTTCTGGCCAAAAGGCACATACTTTTACCTGAACATGAACTTTGTAAGCAGATGTGGATGGTAAAGACATAACAATTTATATACGCATTGAAATCGCAAGCTTTTATACAACCTCAATGTACCCTACTCCCTGTAGTTTTGTAAAAAATGGACCATTAATGAGCAACAGGAAATGCGTGGCTGCTCTTTAAAAGCATATATTATTACACCTACGAATTTAGAAAAATTGCTGCAATAATGATTTATAAACAAACGATACATTCGGCACGCACAAACCTTAAACTATCCACTACAGGTATCGTTTTCAAGTTAATGATGATTGCTTGTCTGTTTGTCTGGTAAGGCAATTTGGATTGAATTTTTTTGAATCCCATTCTATCTCTCTGGTGTTTAATAACCTGAAAAATAAACTTATGCAAAAGTCATCATGCAAAATGGAAATATCCGTCTTTCTGGTTATGTGACGTTGTGAGTGGTCCTGAATAAACGTATTCATATTGCAAGTTATCCATAACTTTTGTTTTACCCCAACAGAAGTATCGGACAACAGATTAGGACAAGCTTTTGGTCAAAAACCATTTAATTTATTACAAATATTATACTCGATACGCTTATCGCTTTAACGGACGAAATTATTTCTGGAACACGACATTAAAGGAAAATCACAAAATTCAAAATACCACCTGCACGAACTCTGGGAAGAGATTCAACATTCAACTCTTAAATTAGTGCTAAGATTGACCATTGTCTGTTTGCAACAAAATCAGAATGTTACAAAAAATCTTAATTTTAGCATTCACGCGACATAATTTATACCGATACCATTAATTTATAACAATATAATTTTCTGTGGGTCGTAAAATCGTAAAAGGTTAAAACATGATAAATGAACGACAGCTAATTTCGTGAAATTACTCTACCATCACCTAAAAACAGGTAATTGTAATTATTGGAATGTTTAATTTAGTAATTTCACCAAAAAATTACTCACAAAGATAAAATTAAAATTAGCCATCTAGTTAACCTCAATTTTAAAAAAATCAAATGTCCTACACATGAACAATTAAATTTATACGTTAATTAGTTCAATATATCGAAGCGGGTAGCTACTTTTACTTCTTGATTTGATACAATTTGTTGCTCTATATTTTTTTAACCTACTTTTTTTAAATTCCTCCAGATGTGATGAATGTCATTGGTATTTGGTAACTGAGCATTTAAAAGTTGAACTCTTAAGCGCATATTGAAGGTTTGCATGATAAAATTCAACAGGGGAAATCTAGCTCATAAGGAAGTTTCATTCCAATGTTTGTATAAATATGAAATAATGCTCATCAGGGTTTGACTCATCTAATTAATTATTACGAAGATGAAGCGATTCATCGTAGTTATAATTTTAGTTTGTTTGTCTGTCTGTCTGTCTGTCTGTCCGTCC
>JAQFXM010002686.1:0-23481 GCA_034693345.1 Entomobrya multifasciata
TTACAAAATGGATTGATCACATTTTTTGAAACGTTTAAAACCGGCGTGGCGATGGTGGTGGTGGTAGTAGGGTAAATGCATAGAGTCTTTGACGCGTAAACCAACAGCAGATATTTGAAAACCTTACGTGCAAGCTTCGTGCTCAGGATGCAATTCCTTCTTAATAGACACTCGCCCACACAATTGAATGTATTTACATGTTTCCATGACAAGTCACTCTTTAGTTCACTGTTTCTATATAAGCGCAGCATAAAGTATTTTAAAAAGTTTCGTATATATACTGTTTTAATTCGGTTGCTTTAAAAAGCCTGAAAATAGATCTATATGTATATTGCTTCATAAGTAAACACTTTACAATGGCTGGCTGGGATAATGGAAAATGTGGTACTTAAATATAGAATATTGTTGCTCACTGAACCTGACTAATAGTTGCAGTTCGTGAACATCTGCAAATCTAAAGATTCGTGTATAAAATCATAAATCTATTCTAAACCGATATGTACCATTTGGGAAACCACGTAGTAAACTACGCCTAGCTAAAAAAGCAAATATATGCTAAGAACCTAAAACTGTTTGAGATCATATAGACAAAATTCACATTTGTCCTAAATTAACGTCGGCAAAATATGAAAGAGTTACCGATTCTGACATGATTATCAGAACTCAATTACTCACCGATCGATTTTGATGATAAGAAACGTCATTTATGTTTTGTTTTTCATCCAGTTTTATCTTAAAATTCCTTTCACCTGAATACTACACATGGCCAAAAAGGAATATTGCGAGACTGTGCTGATGAAAGTTACATCCCAAATAAAAAATGTACGTATCGGTCTTTTTAACAAAGCTGTTGGACAAGTATTATGAAATCCTCGCCACATTTGTTGGAAAGTACGCGAAAAAGTACTACGTTTACCCAGCAATCTTGAAACTACAAAAATATCTTTCGCAATAAACTTTATTTAAGCTTCTCTTTAATCATCCTGTCGATTCCTAAAACAGAAAATACAAACAGTGCAAACAAATTCATGCGTTCCAGGCATTTCTAAAGTGAAAGTTAATACATAATATTTTCTGAATACATCAAAAACTTGATTAGAAATAAAACACTTGGGATGAAATATAAACGATTTGAATTTTTGGTAACAATATTTGACTTCTACTGCAATCAATGGTAAAAAAGGTTATGGTAGAAAACATTTTGATAATGAGTTTATGTTGAAATTACACTCTCAAGCCTTTTGCTACTTAATGTTCCTTTTGTTTTTAATTGAAAGAGTGCACATGAACATCATTATTATTCACACAGTTTGAGATACATGACCAACTTCAACGTTATTTATGGTAGTAAAAACGTTTTTGCATTGACATGTCTATGTGCAAGCGTAAACATTAAACCAAATGTGTATCATTTGTATGGTCATTCATTGCCGATTTGAAAAGAATGGTATATGCATTTATGTTGAATATCCGTCTTTACAGCACGCACGCAGAATGATGGAGTAAAAACGTTTTATTTGTCCTCATTGTCTTTTTACAGATGTGATATGATATTGTAGTCCACAGGATAACTTTGCGTGTTTACATACAATATAGTAATATGAACTGTATAATGCAGATTTGTGCAAATATTTATCTTACTTTAGCTAGAGTTAAGTACATTACTCAATGTGCTCTACTTTCTCTAATAACACGCTTTTACTATTTATCACGCTCTCGAGGGACAAAGTTTGTCACGTCAATAAACTTTGCTTTAAAAAATCAGTAAATTTTCCAAAGTCGCAAATAACAATGCTACCGCTGACATTTTGAACTTCAATATCATAACATACCATTATCAAATTTACCTTTCGTGGGCCTTTCACAAAACAATTTCTCACACAGTGTCGGTGGTATGGTACCACCATGCCTTCAAAAAAATACAAGGATCCTGAATAAATTATGACTGAAACGTGTACAGTGCACTAGTATGAACTCAATTTAAATTCTAGTCAAAACAACTTGTAGTTACTTCAAAGAAAAATGTCAGCATTAGATCGTCAGGCTGGCTAAATGACCTTTGTCGTTTTCCTTTAAAGCGACGCGGCTTTTTGGTATTTTTCGTAAAGAAAATCTTTGCGCAACTTAAATGGCATAATCGCGACTTGGATGATCACAACAAAAAAACGAATAGAAATGGAAAACATTTTGCTCAATTTTGCTGTAGCAAGCATTCGATTTTTGTGTTTTAAAGAATTCCTTAATAGTTTTTTGTAAATTCAGTAAAAGCTATTTGTTAAAAGCTAATCGAGAAGGTTTTGGGGAAGAATTTAGATTTGTTATTGAGTGCAATAAAATGTATCCATTGGAATTCATGAAATGAAACAATTTTTCTTCAACTAACTCATTTATGAAATGCAAGTAAAGCTCATTGCTTTTCAACCAGCCGAATATTTTCCCACTGTAAACACTATAAGATATCTGGGGAAAGAAATTTGAATCACTATTTATAAAGCAATAAAAATTACTGTTTTCATTAGAAAGTAGAAAGGTACAAGTCACAGTATTTTAATTTAATGTAAATATTTTATAAATATTTACTTTAATGTAAATATTTTATAAATATTTACTTTAATGTAAATTTCTTGGAGTAAATAGTGCTTTTTTGTTATCAAGGTCGTTTATTTTAAGTAAAGCAGAGTTGAAAGTGTTAAAAATGAAGAAAAGCAACTTGCAAGTTTAATACACGGTACACATACAGTTTCGTGTAATTTACCGATTAGAAAATTTCACAGGTTTACGAAGAAAAGCGTAAACCGTGTTTTGTAGGCCAGTTCTTTCAAATCGTATTTACAGTGAACTTAATATTTCTTTAAAAAGGATTACGGTTTGGCAAATATTGAAAAGAGTAATACAATACGAAAAACGTTCAGGCAGAATCCTTATTACAAATCCCCTTTTAATCTGGTATGCCGGTTATGTTCAAAACTACCGATGGTTTTCATTAGCGTTAAATTTTATATTTTATCCGTTCCCAAATCCAAACACGCAGTCACATGGTAATTCTATCTTGAACTTAAAATAGTACTCTCTGCAAACAAAACTATTTTGGAAGTTGTGAGGCAGGGAAAAAGAAAAGTACGAAGCGGCACCAAATGCTACAGTGGTAGAACAAAAAGAAAAGTAACCATTTCATCGTTCGCTTGAATGCATTTTACTGCAGTCTTCCAAAAAACAGAGATCACACTTTTTTGTGCTCGATTTAAGGGTTCCCAAGTCGCACAAGAATTATGCTAATGTATTTCTTGTGCACTTCTGAAACTGAGCATCAACCATAGCATTGCAGTAAAATAGACACGTTGAAAAAGGATGCATGAAAGTTGAGTGGGTAAAGCATGGTTCACAATGTTTTATTAAAATCCTGCTTTATGCACTTGTGCCAAAAAAGGTTGCAATATAGGATGTTACCACATTTGTAACACTGTAGTATCACTCGTACTTTTACCAGTTTTTTTCATTTTCAAAAAGTCTTAACATATAACCAAAATTAGATTTATGCTAAACAAAAATCATCATACAGATTCTCCAAATCACAATACTGTACTTTTACCGACTTGCTTTGAAACTAAAAAAATAAGACGGTTTTATGGAGAGAGAAACTGCAATATTGATCTCTAATTTTTTCAGAGTATAACAGCAGAAAAGAAAACTCCCATCTTTCATTGTAGTTTCCTTCAAGTCTGAAGTGAGATAAAGTTTAACAAAAAAATATACTACGGTACAATACTAAGTAAACTTGCCAAAATAAACTACGAAACTATTATAGAGTTTAAGTTGTAAACAATAAGTAAACTTGCTTACGTAAAAGTATTCACTTTCATTCATGAAAAATTGTTGAATGAAAGATACTAGCAGTACAGTTCTACATGTCCTCTACCAATGATAACGCAAAGCAATTGAATTCGCAAAAAAACGTATTCAATTCACACCAAGCATTGGCACTTTTCCATATTACTTGATAGCTGAAGTTTCTGTTGTTGCCATGAAACTGTCTGGTTTGATATATTTTAAGCAAAGTAATAACGCCAGCTTGAAATTATAATCACGTTCTTTTGAAAACAATGACCGATAACAATATGAACAATTGCATGTTTTCTTTCCCTAATCTAACGATGTAATCGAAAATATTATATTGTTAACATTCTCCGGAATGCCTTTTTGAACACTATGTTAGCAAATTTATGCTTCTATAATTGATCATTATTTATATTGGTCGATAAACAAATTCAATAACAATTAATTTCCGATTCAAAATGCAATTTTTGTTTATGCATATTTTCGTTTCAAGACAAAAACGATTTCTCATAAACTGTGGTTTGTGTCTCCAACTGTGTCTCCTAATAAAAACCTCTGTGATTATGGTAATTAAAAACGCAATTCATTTATGTTTCCTGTATTTGTTCATGAATTTAAAAACACAAAATGTGCAACCGTGAAACTATCTTAGATGTTGAATAACCTGTCGGTGTCGATTAAGTTTTTGAAACAGCGTAAAGAAAAAATTTAAGTATGAACACGGCTAGAATTTGTTTATCAGCATATTCTGAACAATCTAACCACATTAAATTTCATCACAACGAAAACCCAAATCTATTTATCCAAAATCTGGATTCTAAACATGCAATGTTTATGAGCCTACTTCTGTTTTTGAATTCGACAAAATTTAAACTCATAAAATTTAAAAAAAAACGATAAAAACGTAACAACAACAACAACTGAAATAGTGTAATGATTTTTTAAATTTGAGTTAAGGAGTCCAATAAATCTAAAACCTAAAGAAGGACAGAATCACACCCTTATTTGAAACATTGCACGTAAAATGCTTGCACACATTCATCAGGGAAATTTATAATCGTGTCAGTGAATATGTGAAATTTAAGCTTTTTGAGGGGAAAGGAAAGCTTAAACTTGCTGAGAAAAATATCATGATTTAAAAAATGTTATATGAACGTTTTCTTCAATAAATAAAAGGCTTGGCTAATTTATGTCAATTCCAATGAATATAAAAACATTAAAAACAAAATTTTATTTAACTCGTTGTGTATATTTTCATATAACTTTGTTACAAAATAGATACAGTATTTTGGTAACCCTTAAGGTTTTTAAACTTACTTTAAGCTAAATTTTGAATAAAAAATGGTTGAAAATGAAAAAATTGTGTTACAATATGTTAGCAAATTTAGTATTATAACTTCATCACATATGCATACCCTGTTGAAGAATCAGTCCAAAATCTTATAAATCTGTTATAAATTCTGTTTCTAGGTTTTCACTGATATTCGTATCAAAGATATTTTCCAGACTGCCACTAACTAAAACTGCAGTAGCTGGAATGGTCGTAGATACAATATGTACCAACGTTGTTCCCACTGTGCCTTTTGGTTCATTAAACACACTACCAATTAGTAGATTTGATTGATGCTGTGAGTTATTGATTCCATTTAGCTGATTACGGTGAAAATCACTTCTGCTATTAGTTCTGCTTCTCATGAGACTTCTGTCGGTACATCCAGTAGTAGTAAAGCTAGGTGCTCTTATAGAACCAACATATTTTCCAGCTGCTTTCACTGGAATCCAGGATGGTAAAATAGATATAAACATTCTTCGAAACTTTTTATTGAGAAATGCGTAGAGAATTGGGTTTACGCAACTATTCCAATTTGCAAGCCATTGTGCTATGGGCACCACAATTCCTAAAACGTTGTATTCCGATTCACTTATACTTTTTGAAAACTTAATTATAATCACGAGAATATAGAGAGGTAACCAACTGACCAGAAATAAGAGGGTCACAATGCCCAACATTCGAAGCACTACGTGTTTGGTTTGTCGGTGCATTTTCTTGATTGAAGCGGAAGATGCAGAATTCTCTGGAACTGTACGATGAGTCACATGACAATATATTATCCAATTCGAGACAAAAATTAGCAACAGGGGAATTGTATAAAAACCGACGAGGTTAACGAGTAGAAAGTATATATCCCCAAGTTTTGCTGTATCCCATTTTTCAACACAATAGCGAAGTCCATCGTATTCAGAAACTTTCACTTCAAAGACTACTGCCCATGGAATGGTTAGTGAAAGTGCTGCTGCCCAAATGACGAAGACAGTTCTGATGCAAATTGACTGAGAAAAACCGCGAGGTCGTTCGTAATTTCTGTAGATTGCCTGACATCTGTAAAAGTAGAATAACGAGTCAGTTAACTGAAAACACCTAAATACACTTTGACTACAGAACTTTAAGTGAAACTGCAACCGAAAGGTGTTGTCTTACCTATCAAGTGAGATCGCAGCTAAGCTGTAAGCAGAACCACACACTGAAATACCCTGCACATATGCCACGGTTTTGCACATGAATGAACCCAGGATCCAAGCTGAAATAAGAAACAAAAATAAAGATTTAAAACAAGCTTCCGAGTAACGTAACGTATTCCACTTCTTTGGATATTTATCCATTCGTAGAATATTCGTATTAGGAAAGCGTAGCAAAAATTATAACTTACGAGCAAAAATATTTGCCAAGAGTGTTGAAGGTACACAAAACACAATTACGAATAAGTCAGCCACTGCTAAATTCATAATGAACATGTTTGTCACAGTTCTCATCTGCGATCGTAGTAAAACCACCAATATAACCATCACGTTTCCAATTACCCCAACAACAAGAATCAACAAATAAGCTATGGTTAATGTAATAGTCCATCCCCAACCGTGTCTCAGGTATCTTTCGTCAAAAATATTCCACCAATTTTCAAGTAAAAAGTCTGCATTGTGATATGTTTCATTAGCAAATTGCACTTCACTTTCACTTGTGTACGTGTTGTTTACTCCCAAGAAAGTTTCTGAGGCATAAGTAGGTACACTAATGAAATTCTTCCAATTTTCAAAGTCTAACGTTGATGTGTCAAACAAAGTGTTCCTTTCAACATCATTAGAGAAATTCCTACTTCTCATTATGAATAGTAAGTATTCATCGTAACTTGTGGTATTGATACTTGAACTTTCACTTTCAGCAATCAGGGAAGTTTTTGCTGAAGACTTTTTCCCTTTAAGCAATACATTTAAAAGTGGTTCCGTTAGCGTCGTTTGATTAATGGAAGAAGCTACTCGTTTTACGAGGAGATAACTTAGTGACGAGAATAAAGACATGATTGTAAATCGACCAGAATGATAAAACTTTCACAGAGAGCTTTCACTGAATCTCAAACTCAACAAAAGTCGTCACTAAATATTACTTCCCACATTACCCCATAAAACTTTTGAAAATTCCTGGATTGAGGAATTGCGTAATTTTGGAATAAATTTAATGATTTTGATATGTTGATTATGTTCACTTATCACACGGTTTTCTTTGAATTCGAGGAACTGACATAAGCTCATTGAAACACAAAATAACTAGCGGTTTCTGGAAAACTCTGAGGTCTACTAGCAATTGAAGCGCTATGACTTTACTTGAAAATATTTTCATTTCGTTTTTCGGTGGCAATGAGCATCATGCGCAGCTTTGGAGAAAGTACGTCTCAACTGGAGAAAGGCCGTTGGCTGACTGAGGAAGGAAAGTACTATCGCAAGTGCTATAAAAGCAACGACGGAGAACAGCATCTGGCAGGAAACCTTCACTAGTATTCTTCATTATCAGATCACTAGAAAAGCCACCAAAACATGTACAAGGACTAACTGCGACCGAACTTTTTTGCGTGTTGGATGTGCATCTCAAAATTTGTATTTAGAATTTGAGAGCTGTCACGTTTCATACCCAGGGCAATGTGAGCACAAAAGACAACATCTCAGTTATTTTAAGTTGTTTCGAATATTTTCACTCAGCAAGATAATTCGTGTAAATTTGGTCCTATTCAGTTTTATAATGGATACAAGATTACTTCATTTTAGTTTGTTTGTTACGTTATTCAACGAATCTTCTTAAAACTGCATGTACACTATATTAAAGTTATGTTCCCTTTAAGGTGATTTCACAATGTATAAACTCTCCCAAAAAAAGTTTTAATGGCCTTACTTCCTGCAACTCGACTTTCTATTCGAGTATAAAAGAATGCAATTCTGAGAAAGCGGTCAATGGTCGTCTTCATTAAAAGTGCTTACGTCATGCACTCGACCAATTCACAGCCACAAGCTCTGTATTCTTAAAGCTATTCATATTTGCGTTTCGAATTATTTCCATACTAGGCACATATAGATTTTTCTTACTTGGACCTGGTCACGTCTATAAAATATCAACTATAAATTAAAGTTTAAACTTGCTTAATTCCAAAATCGCTATTATTACTGGAACGTTCCTAACGTTTATTTATTTCAAGCAATGATCATTTCTGTAGATGAATTCAATAACTTAAATACAATTAGCAACAAATACGCATATTTTAAATTTAAGCCAACCATATCAGATTACACACACGTTGTTTTCTATTATATTTAATTATTCTATTTACTTCAAGTTTTTAAATCAATATATCCATTAAATAGTGAGTTTAAATGAAATTGAGATCATACCTTGCAATAATACAAGTGTTAAATCAATTTCTGATACTTGTGTCAAACTTTGAGTATAATTATTGATTAACTAGTTGAGTCAATCCTTTGTATAAATATGCGGACACAATCTATGTTATACTTACAAAATTAAAGAATAAATGCTATGTTAGAGACGAATAAAAAATTTATACACTGCAAAAGAAGCATTTTAACGGGTTCTCGTTTATTTCTGTTTCAATTCCATGCCCCAAGCAAATATTCGGGTTTGATATTGAAATGGTATAATCTTGAACATTTTATTGTGTCTAAGGTGCCAAGTGACCTGATTTGTCAGAACGGCAGTGATTTACAACGTATAATTGCAGATCGCAGTAACGCTTGTTCTTATTTATCATGTTTGGACATTAATAAGTTTTCTCAATTTCTTACGGCGATGGAGAAAAAAGGAAATAAACTTATGTCGTTGTACGAGTATTATGGGAACTGGTAGCTGATACAAACAGAAAATCTAAATAGAATGAATCTTTTCGTGTTATTAACGAAGGAAACAAATTTGATACATATTCGATAGACGTGACATGCATTTTCTGCAATGCTGTATCACATTGCTCAAGTAGTTTCTTCTGATTTGTCAAATTGGATACAAAAAAACGACAGGACATGGAATTCGGAACAGGTTTTTTCGAATACATGCATTGGCAGCATTAACATTGTAGTAGTTCTCTAATTTCCTTGGGAAAAAAGAAATACACCGTTTTTGCCCATCCATACGACAAACCCAAAAGAATTCTAACTTGATACTTTACCTTAAAAACGACTTCTCTAAACTTTGATTTAACTGAATGATTATCTCACGTGAACAGATTTTTAAATTCTATACAACATTGTTTGGAGTTAAGCATTCGTAAATATCAATATTTGTGGAATCCTGTTTATTTCATGTATACTAGAAGTACAGAACATCCCCTTCTGTGACGTATTTTCACTTTATCCTTTTAATTCAATAAATTTATACAAACCCTACTTGTAATATTAAAAATTACTTGAATGTCTCTACTCATTTTACAAACATGTTTTATAAATTCATTTTAAAAGTTGATTTGTCTAGTAGTCATGTCCTGGAAATGAGACTTGGAAATCCGTCTCCTTTTATTAAGTAAGTACAGTACCGTTGATAAAAGTGGGACAATTATGATTTAGAAAGTTATATAAACTTAAAGACACTGATTAAATTACTAGACCGTTTGAATAAGCCCCCGGTAAAAATGGGTTCGACCAGGTCAAGTAATTTTTTTCCTAATAATTTTTCGATACTAGAGACCTACCTACTAACCACATTTGAGACCATATTGTTATGTTGAAACATTTTGACCTTTGATTTATGTCAACTAATTTGTCTAACCCACGAAATTATATAAATAACAACCTAATATTTATCGATTACATCAATCATATTTTGAACGTACTGATTTGTTTCGAGTTATCGTGTAAACGAAGAGACCATTCTGTATACTTTCGCAGCTAGAAGTAACTATTATGATTTAAAACTATAAATAAACAAATTATCTTGCATGCATAAATCATATGATGAAAAAAATGCATACCTATTTTTAAAAAACATATTTTTAAGGATTCTGGCATCGGACTCTTAATATTTATGTTGACACGTAGAACTGAAACTCGAAAAGGATGACTGAAATCACACAGATTTCAGATAACTAATAACTTACTATACGTACATTACTTATTTTATGTATTCAAAACTCTTATAAAAATCACTACGGCCCAAAAACTGAATCCTTTCATGATGTAAAGATAAATATTCATGAATGTATCTTTGTCCATTTAAAATCATCCCAATGACTCTATTTGTTATACATACATATATATGTACATTAAGACTATTAAGGTCATAACAGTATATAAGTTGTTCAGAAAAAAGTAAATTGACACTCTACTTCATATTAGTATTGTCATAAGCTTTTAAACTCGACTTCAGCTTCGCTTGCTTATGTATTTTTGTAGAATGATTAATGAGACGTGTTAGCCTACTATGAATATTAACCACTTGTTAGCACTCACATCTTCACTTCTTGGTTGTTGTGATGGTAAATTCCATAGCTTAGTAGATCAACAAAAACTTTCTCAACTGATATATGCATACCCAACTTGGTTGTGTAAGCTTAAAACTGCACTGCCAACAACAACCAGACACACCGTACGTGATGATGATGATTGACTTGTTAGATAATATTCAGACGTTTTAAAATTTGTCAGTGAAGGATCACGGTATCTTGTTTTAGTTTCATTTTCTAAATAAACATTTTATTTTACTTGTAATTTTTTTAAGTATAAATGTAAAAAAAAAGTACTGGCATATTTCTCTGACAATATGAAACTTTTTTATTAAAAAAATGTTGCATAAAATATGTTGCGTTATTCAACCAATTATCCTACACTGACATCACAGTCGAAAAACTTATTTCCTTTTCATATTAAAACCAAACCAAGATATGCTTGCTGCACTGCACTGTTTTGAAACAAGCAAGCTACTATGAAAACTTCACACTGCAATATTATATTATCCTTATGTATAGTAAGCTGAAACACTATGACGTCAATAACAAGCTTGTTGCATGAGTATTTACTCATTCAAGGAGCAAGCATCTGTCTGTGAAGTCAAAAAAGTGTTGATCTGCTGCTGTGTATAATATTCAGTGTTTCTCAAAAGGATTTTCAAACAATTTAAATATAGTGCAAGCTAAGTTGTGAATAATAATTCATCATGTTCGCAGCTCATCTGACTGGTTCTAGAACATGTAGAAATTCTGCTACAATGTTATACATGGTCGGTTTTGTGATGATTGCAATCTTGATTATGGTTTTGGTAAGTAATAAAAAAGTCATTATAATCATTATATTTTATAATTTAGGTTTTTTGTGTAATATATTAACAAAAACGTGTTTTTATTTCAAGGGCGAAGCAAATGCAATAGCACTGCCACTGGATACAGACGGGTTGAAAGAGACGTCATCTGGAGAATCTGAAGAGATGTCTAATTTCAAGAAGACCAAAGACCTTATTATGAATAATCGAAACTGGACGATGGTAGATTTTTTGCTGTGTTTTGCGGTTTTGTTTGTTGTTATTGTTTGTGTGGTTTTCTGTTATTTTTTGGGTGTTTTTGAAGCTTGTAAAAGAAGTAGTAGGAGAACTGGTGATGATCAGTATGATAGACGTACTATTCGTGGGAAAGGTTTTGCGGGATGTGCGGATTGTATTGATTGAATACCATTCAAATTTTAATGATATAAGTGTTCCTATTTTAAAAATATAGTTTAGATAATGTGTTCAATCGTAAATTACATATATTTTTGTTTTTGAAAACCTTTGGAAAATTAAATGACAAAAACCATGACCATGACCAAACTAATTTTTTTGCTAATATTACACTTTGAGTTTGAGCTTGTTTATGTTACAACATATTTTGTGAAAATTATCCATTTTTTGTTTACGATACATACATACATACACATAACTTATGATGCCTCTTACATAATAAAAATATTACATGTATTTGTGATGTAATTTTGATTTCTTACCGTTTCACTTTTTCGTACGAAAAGATAAGAAGCAAATGATGCCTTGTTGAACCAGCACTAATATATTTTTATTCAGAACACGTAATCAATTTATAAAAATGGTTTACTAAAATTACTACTTTGGACTGCTTTTCAAATGGATATCCGTAGTTCTTTTTTTGTGTTGGAAATGCATTACATTTATCTCCCTATCTCCGTTTCAGATACTAAACGCAACCGTATTCGGAGATAGCAAAAGAAGCCATTGTCCTTTTTCCGTAATTTATTTTACTTTTAACGAGAATTTACGGGTAGATTTATTTGAATTTATTAGAGAGCTCAAAAATACGCAACAAAAATGCCATTACACTACGTTTATATCTAAAGCATATTATTATAGACTACTGAACTTATTATAGCCATTAAAAGGACAAAGCTCAGTGCTAGTATTTACATGTTGGATGTGAAAAAGAACGGTTTTAGGACAATAGAAGATCACAACGATGGATTTTAAGACAGTTGTTACATCCTTTACTCTAACTTATTTATTCTTACTCAGTACCAACAAAACGAAAATTATATTTATGCAAAACCCTAATCCCAGTTACAGTAAAATTCTAAAAAATTCACCGGGATATGCGTTTGGGTACACAATAGTGGAAATTGTAGCACAAAGGTAAACAAGTAATTTCAAACGCATAACTTCAACTAAAATGTTCCCGTTGTGTCAATTTCCAGCGTCAAGTTAGACAACCGTTGTATAATACCAGCATATAAGCAGCATCAAATTATACAAAACAATATAGCTGGACTTTAATTGGACACATTATATGCTTTTATGTTAAATCAAATAAGATAGCAAAAAGCATTGGACTGAATTAGTTTCTTTCATGCGCTTATTCTTATAAGTAAAAATAAAATGCACATATGACATATGAACCCATGCATAAATACTATACTGTTAACAATGCTTATCATAATATCTGTAGTGATTAGAATTTTATTCCCGTTAGTAAAATTTTTAGAAATGTGCGTGTCCAGGAAGTATATTTGTTTTGTTAGTTTATTATTTTAGTTTGTAGGTTAAGCTTTTGATTGATGATATGTGATATAATATTCAAGATCCAACATGCATGCATTCAGTTAATTTACTACTATACGTTTTGCAGGAAAACGTTAATAAATAAGCAACAAATCATTTATCTAATTTTTCTGAAATTATGATTACATGCTGGCGAGAAGGCAAATGGGAATTGAAAAATCAATTTGTAAATTGATATTTTTAGTAAGTTGTTACTAAAGCTTTTTTCGAACTATCAGATTGAGTGAGAAAGAACATTCAGCAAGATAAAGTAGAAACCGTATTATGGAATGGAGCATTTAGAAAAACCAGTTATAACCAGTATATTTTTAGTGACGTTTTACATGGTCTTGATTCCCAGCCTATTAGGGAAAGCAACCACTCAAAGCAATTCCAACCAGATTCTTTCAGTGTTTTTTGTACACATGTGCTAATTGGTACTTATTTGTAATTTGATAACTATGTCAAGTTTGATAAAATGGACGCCGTGAAAAAGAAAACAACCTCTGTGTTACATTCTATATAATGTTCTAATTTGATTAGTTTGTGTAAGAATTTGTTCTAAAAATATTCATTAGTTCATTAAAATTGAATGACGGTTCAATTTCTTCTTTATATGCTTCATGCGTAGCTACTAATCTTTCTATTCGAACATTATCTCTATTTTATTTGCGCTATTACAATGTTTCTAAAATCAACAACAAATTTAAATTTCAAAAAGTTTAGTGCCACTGGAATGTTCTGTTTTAAGCTAATCTCTCTACATTGTCAAAATCTAATTATACAAAGTTTATCATCAATATTTATGCTGGTATACCTTAATTGTCAAACATAATTAGAGTACAGCCTAAAGTATCAATTTAAACCTTTATCCATAGTTTATAACATACTTTCCCGTATTTGCTCTGTACCTCAAGTGAAACTAATATTCATTGTTTGAAAGATAATTGGTATGTTAAACCAAACCTTTCCCTTGGGTAAAATAAAAATATATTCACCATTCATTAGCATTCTGCTATTGCTATTTATAATGAAGTTTTCTTTAATCTAGTCCATTCCATTTTAATGGCAAAAGGGATTATTCTTTTTTTGGGAAATTCGTTTGGTTATTGCATTAAACAGTCTTGGTCTTTCTGTTAACTCATTCAATTCTAACCTCAAATGAGGAATCCTATTTTCATTGGAATATTTTTAACATTCCAAGAGAAAGGTGTTTCATGGCAAATACTTATATGAACTATATTTAATAGATTCTCAAGTTTTGAGCGCAGTATCAGTCAAATGGTTTACCAACTATGCTTCAATGCCAAAAGATTTAAAACCTGCGTAAAGTCGAACAATGCATATTGGTAGCTGATAATGTTAGTAGCTTTTGGTCTCTCTAATATCTGGTTTTCAAAAAACTTACAAGATGTGAAAAAAATACAAAGCAATGTGCACATGTTGTATGCTACACTCAAAGGGGTTTGCCGAAACCAAGATTGGAATAACGTTTTGGAAGACAACACATTTAAAAAATGGAATTTAGATGAGAGTTTCCAAATTTATTCTGTGCGTTTTCTTTGATCCAATAGTAAGGGAAATGTTACATGAATAAATCATGCAATTTAGAGCGATGGCTCATGGAAGAATCCTTTTTGTAGAAATAGTCATTTCAAAAAAATTCATGACACGTACAAGCAAAAAGCAATGATTTTTTATCACGTAAAGCGTGAAAATACACACCTCATGCAAGTAACACGAATAAGATTGCAAATAATTGTACACTTTACTAGACCTAACAGCCTCGTGGAAAGTTAAACGAAAAAAATCAGCTAAAAGATCAAATAAAGGTTATCACTGTCAGAACTTATTTCAACAACGGTAAATTTTACTAACTAAATTGTGGTTTTCTCTTTCTGGTTGATCTTGGAAACCATTTATCGAAATCATTAATGTTTTAGATTAATAGGAATCAGTCTTGTTAACGAATAGAGTTCTAAACTGTTTACCAATTGAAACAACAATACCAAGAATTTAACAACAAACCAATAATTATTTTTATCCGAAAAAATGATTAATTGAATTTTGTGTGTAAAACGATGTACTGGTTTATATTTTCAAAATATTTTTCTAATAACAATTGGTGCAATTGACAGCAAAACAAGCTACTTTGGAATTGACAACAATTCTGAAATAATACATTAATCTTACTGGTTGTTAACAGACATGTATTGCTGAATATCTTCAACCCATCCAAATACAACAAAATGCATTTAGAATACAAATACATTGTGCTGAAAAAAACTGAACAATGCGTCGTTCACCTTCAAAGTAGACAACAACAAATGGAAATAAAGGGTTATTTATTACGAAACAAGTTCTACCAAAATATAATGGATGCTGTAAGTTTGAAGATGACAAATTATTCTCTAGCATCCAGGCTTTCATTTCTATGTCAGCGGCATACGTATGCAATATGATGTAAATTTGTCAACTAGACAGCATGCACTTTCATGGAATTCCAAATTAACTTTCCCCTGTGCATGTGCACCAAGCAGACACGAAAATGGTTGGGACTTACAGTCATGAATTTTTTTTAACAATGTTTTAATTTCAGTTTTATGGTAGCTCAGTGTACAACGATAAATCATGTGCAAACTACCTCTAGAAAATATATTTGAAGGTACGACAAGGAAACAACAGCTTGAGTACGCCAAATAAAAGAGTACTAGTTGCTCTTGAACTTGAACATATTTTAGTTTTCTATTGATTTTTTTGAAAGTTCTATGTTACATAGCACCTGGTGTCGCTCCACGTGAGTTTGTAGCACAAAGTTTGCGTTTTTACGTCATTTGTTTAAACAAACCTGTTATATTTTAATGACAGTAATATAATACGTTCTGTTTGGTGCATTTTAGGTTAACTTAGTTTGATTTATTTAAAATGTTTCGAAAATGATAGGACAAGTGGAATTACAACAAGTAAAAACAAAAATCAAAAATATAGATACATGTTTAAAATCAGTACCATACAAACGATGAGAAAATGTCGATAACTATTAGAAGTTTATAATAATTCTGTTGCTAGCTGCCAAAAACTAACTGGTAAAAACTTTGGAACAAAATAAACAATCGTACACTGAACATTGACAAACAAATATTTTCATTTCAATTAATTCTACTAAATGCTTGCAAGCCTACCTGTCGTGCTCGAATCAAAAATTCCCACGTGTCTTAAACGTGACCATTTTAGTTACCCGGAAAATTTGACCATATTGTTGTTGATGTTACCTGAGTTGATGAAACACAAAACTTTCTCCGAACATGAAAGAGATTATAATGACTCAGAGAACACGCCAACTCATAGAACGTTTTTTGAAACATTTAATTCTTTTGTTGAAACTAAATCTTTGTCACGACCTTCTGGAATTGAGTGACTACTAATTGACGTCATAATATTCAGTCCATTTGGCTTTATTCTTTATGAATATTCTGAGTTTAAGTAAGTGCATTGCTATTATACGGGTCAAATATCCAGAGGTACGAGTAACCATGCTTGCTTTTTGCTAGGTAGTTTCCTGTTTTAAAAGATCAAAGTGAGTAGGATGAAGAAAAAGGTGTTTTAGAGTTGGTGCCTATAACAGGTTAACTTGTAGTAAAAATGTGCCGCATGCTTAATTTAATTTGAATTCATTTTAAAACAGGCATTACAAATAATGTCTCAGGATTTGCGGTCTTAGCAGGAACACTTATTCATGTGTGGCCACCAATTTTTGTTTTACTTTACACGAAATGTTTTGACCTGAATGCCGTGAAGTTAAACGCTTCTCCTTAATATTGTAAATGATGACATCGATCGAATGTACCTGTGAATTTCGATAAGCGTTTTGGAAATATATAGACTCGCTCAAACAGGAAATATGTATTTTTACATGCTTTGACCTATTCAATCCGGCATGATAAAAGGGAGTTAAGATAACGGTTAAATTTTATCAATTATAAGATAAACTTGAGTTTCAGTTCTAAACCAAGTGCTTATAATCATATGCATGTATATATTTACTTTTAAAATCGAATAAAGACGTGATAGTTTTAAAATCCAGACAACATATATAGATGTAGCGTGTCAACCGACAGTCATGCATGCAGAACGAAACCTATTTTTCGAAGTACCATTTGACTGAATCGGACCTACCATTATTAATGTAGATATATAATGGTATGCATTCTATCAGTGGGTCTTGCAATACCATTTCATTAGATCTCAATAGAAGTCTAGTATTTTATTTAAAGCCAATTTTTTGTCTCAGGACAATTATTTTTCAAAAATTATTTATTTAAATTTTAACTTAAATTCTTGATTCTTATTATGATTATAGTGAGCCCCTTTGAGACAAATTAAAATGTTTAAATTAATTTTTTCTAAAACACATCCACAGTTCATCAAAAAATTCGCTACAGAAGACCTTTGCACTTAATTTCCGCATTAAGAAAGTATTTACCAAAGAGTATTCGGAACTTTGAAGAAATAAACAAATTCAAAGTTTAAAAAACAATTTCAATTACGTCTATAAAAATGAAAAAAATGTTTCTCGTTCTTTTGCTTGTTTCAATTGGCGAAGCTCATGGTAAGTATTTTGAACAATAATATAATATTCACATAAAGCTGCAATTAAAAACATTTACTTCTTTGTTGCAGATTGTCAGGTGGAGATGAATTGCGTTCAGTGCACAACTCACTTCTGTTACTATGTTGAGCTATTAAACTTCAACTTTTGCATGGACCGTGCCTTTGGCATCCGGAAACCAGTAACTTTCATTACCAGTCCTGAAGGTTGCCAGCTTCAAAACATCACATCCACCTTCCTTCCATCACTATCATCATCAATTCAACCATTTTCATCTTCCTCAGAATCACCAATATTTACAGCATCACATAATTCAAAAGACGTCAAAATCATTTCAAGAAAAACTATTGGCTTTATTATCGTCATTATTATACTCTTAACGATAACAGCAGTTTACTTCTTTAAAAGGAAAAATACTGCTGAAGAACATGGTTTCGCTCGTTTTACAATTGAGGAGGCGGAAACGAAATTTTAAAAAGAATTTAAGAAAGATGCACCAAGTCTTGCTGGTGTCTGGTCTACAAAGCAAAAAATGTATGGTGTTATATGATATACATATTTGTACATTGAATTTGTGATATTTCTCATTTTCAGTAGAGATTCAAGAACGACACTAGAAAAATCTTGTAATGTTACCAGATAAATTGAAATAAAACAATTAAAACTACAATTTGTAATTTTTATTTCATCAAATATTTCAAAGAATGTTAAAAAATTCTGTTTGCACTTATAGTAGCATTTACAGATGCAGTTCTGGCTCCCAAAATGCAGTAGCAATTCAATAGACTATTTGCTATTAGAATGTGTGGTCGTAATAATAGCATACAAAAAACTCAATTATATATTTTAATCCTTATAATTGGAATTGTCCCAGGGAAATTTGGGATGTTTTACTTTATATTTTTCCATGGCATTTGTTCACTTAAGCCCTAGATTTAAAGATGAAAGCTGAGTTTTAACTTAAAAATACTTCAGCATGCATTTCCAGTATTTTGTTGGGCAAAAACGTGCTATCTTTTAAAAACCTTCCATTTTCTTCATACGTTGGATGCCAAAAAAAGTTCTGCATCAAACCAACGTAAAAACAAAAGTTTATTACATGCCGACTTAGAGCATTGTGCAAAAACATATTGTGACAACTATATGTTTTTTCTACAATGTTATTCGTAAAGATAATTTTGCAAGAACCAATCCAAGCTTACGAAATCAATTTGATGTCCAGTTTCACAAAGAATGTGACAATCAAACATAACTTCGGCGATCGATATATGAGTATAATACTTATAATGAACAAGAAGTTACAAAACAAAAGCAATCTCATTCGCTTGGATTTCATAAAAACGCAGTTGTTGCTGGGAAAAAAAGCAATGAACTTGTCCGGCACAAAATATTTGATAACATATTTCTTGAAAAAGACTAACTTCGTTTTTATTACAAAAACTGATTTAGCAAATATTTTTTCATAACATCAACTTCTGATATTTTACTATCAAATATTTGTAACTTATCTTATATTCTATAATGTATTTTCTAGAAAAAATGAATAATGTGAATGAATTCTTGTGCTTGTTCATTTTTGCCAAAGAATCCCAGCGGTCAACAGTAATTTTTGGACTCATAAATTTAAAATTCTTTCATAATACTTCAGCAAATTTTAGGGCGTAGAAGTTGAATTTCTTTGAAATCTTTTAAAAGGTTTTTGGTCATCAAAATACTGAGGTTACATATTCAAAAATGTTTTTCGTGGTCAATGCGTCTTTACTTTTACAAACCGTAACTAAAATAATAATTAAAAAGTCCATGTTTGTGCATTTCTTACATCTCAGCAAATTTCAACTTAATGAGAGTTTTCCGTCTATTAGTTTTCATTAAAGTTAAACATGAAAAACTAGATTCATAAAAAATATTTACACGATCACATTAAACGTTGAAGAAGTGTACAAAACTAATAAACAGAAAGCAATAAAATGTTAGTGACCCTACTGCAAACATAAACGACCTTAGATGAAGCAATTTTATTAAATACGAGATACGCAGCACTATTCTTGTTCCTTAGCGACTGCAGAATCCCGTAGTTTCCACGGGCAATTCTATTTTCATGACTATGTGTAGCGAATCTTTGTGTCGGCTTGAAAATCTAAGCACGTTATTTTGCCAGCAACAACTCCCCACAATATGAACATCCCCATATGCAATGCCTCTTTTGTCTGATATTGATCTGTTAACATGGTTTTCATTGTAATAAACTTACCCCGATTTTTTCTGTGTGGTAGTTTATATGTAACACAGGTTGGTCATGAACGCTCAGAAATGATAGAGAATTGTATTTCACTTTCTCTTTTTCTTGAATGTAACAAAATAAGATTTACGAACATAAACGTTATGCCTATTATTTGCTGGATAAGCTGATATCATATAGAATGTATACTTTATTTCTGGAACTTTTTAGCATTGTCGATTTTCGATTTATTCTAAATTAGTGTGGCAACAAACTGAGAAATAAGACATTTACAATGCTTAGCACTTAAAAAATAAGATGTTAATGATACACTGTAGACTGTGTCATATAACAAAACAAAACCAGTAACAAAGGAATAGTATAAAAAATTAGCAAGTCCACCACATTCGGATACTTTCACTTTACATAACACTTTCCATGGAGTGGCTGTCATCAAAATGATAAAGAAGGTTCCACCGTTTCAAAAACCCATGGTCCTTCAGTCATATTATAATGAACAGATTAGCTGACATCTGTAAAAAAGATTGCAACCCTGGCCAAAATACACATAAGCTGGTATTTATCTACATTTATTCCAATTTATTGCATTCTTAATCATTCGCTCGACCGACAAAGTCAAATTGATTGCTAAATGTGGCGACTCCACTAAATTTGTGTCTCTATAAATGGTAATCATTACAGTTCTGTATTTATTATTTTTGCATTCTTGAATGTTTCATTGAAATATTACATACCACTTTCATGTCTATATGTATCGTTTACCCTAGAGTAAATTTTGATATATAAAGTATAAAATGCAGAATCCAGAGTCCATTCTCCGTTGTTTTTTGGTTAATTGACTCATTTATTTTAACGTTATTGCTATAATTAGTGCCATCGTTCATTATGTAGCGTATTTATTTCTTATAGCTGGTTGTATTAATAATACTAAGTTGCTCTTCCCAGGAAATAACTGGTTAACGAAATAAACGACCGGATAGTAAATCGAGATCACTTTCACGATGAACTTGTCACAAAATAAAATCGATGGCTTTATATTATTTTCCGATTTCCCGAAACATCACAACGTTCAACACTACATGTTAGATTTATCAATATCATCTGGATTCATTAATTTGGAGAAAGTACGTCCGTACTAGTGAAAAGCCTCCGGCTGACTGAGAGAGAAATTGACAAGAGCAAAAACGGTAAAATCTACGACAGAAAATCGCATCCAGAATATTTTTTTTTGTTCCTGGCGTTTGTTTCTGCACAACAGTTTTATCTTTGTGGTTTTCATCATATTAACACTAGATGTCTAAACATCAACTGTAAAAGAATGTGTGTTCCATGTAAAACGGCGAATTTTGGTTCAGAAGGTGTCTAGCTAGGTTAGAATTTGTTCAGATATCGAGTTTAATAACATGGGCATTGGGAAAATAGTACATAAACTTCAGTTAATTTTTCTATGGTTTTATTAGTCAATAATGGAGTTTTTTTGAATTTGAATATACTTATATACCCTATTTTAACATGAATATAATAATTTTTAGCCGTACATACTTGTTTTATAATGTTACACCAACACGTGTTTAAGTTACTTCAGTCCATGCACTTGTAGTTTTACTGTCATACGGAGATCAGCAGTCATAAAAGTGACATTTAATGCAATTTCTACTGAACAATACGTTTTGCATACATACTTGAAAAATTTAGATTAGCAAAAGGCCCAGCATTTTAGAGTTTGCGTAAGTCATACATAGATGTATTCATACTTTAAAGAAACTATTATTGTCATCAGCATGTAAACTGGCTTGAATCTGGAATTGCACTACAATAATACTTGTCTGCTACTCACTAGTTTCCGCTGTTGTAAATGGAATTGCTGATAGGATCCAAATAAAGCTTTCACAACTTATGCAAACAATGAAATTAATGTGTGAACTTTATAAATCAACAAGAATGAGATCGACGTCTTGTAGATGTATGGACATACATATTTTTATAGTAGCTAAGTTACCCTTGCACCCCTATGAAGTCAAAACAGTAAGCTGTGCTTGTATGAAAATGTGTATATTCAAGCAATAAAATAGCTAAAGGTGACGCATTTTATTTTTAGGGTTTCTAAATCATTTCACCTTTTTTTCTCAGGTGGACAAAATATTAGCACTAGTGTATGCGTAAGTATACTATAACAATGGCTTTGTTTTTGACGTGATTTTGTTTGCCTATTTTATTATCGTCTCATAACAAGTATGACAAACATGAAAAAACGATTAGCTCATAGCGGCATAATGACGTGGATTGGTGCGCTACCGTCTTGTAAAAAACAATTTATTTTACAATATTTTCATTTTTCGATTTCACAAATAATCATCTCTCTGTCAAGTCAAGAAGTGTTTTTGTTGTGCGTGTGTTACTCAATGTTTCTAGAAAAGACTTGAAAGTATTTAGACATCCATGCTAGCAGCATCTTTACCTTGTAACAAATTTTAAGTGAATTGATTTTAATATTACTCCCTGTTATTTTTCTAATAACACCGAAAAGAATGGATTCGGTATGTTAAAATAAGCATATATATAATACCTCATCTAGTTATATTTTTTGTGCACTTAAAATGAAATTACTTTCTTCTAGATAGAATTTCTACCGATTACATTTCCATCAAGTCCAGAAGGATTCAACGAGACAATTTATAGCGAACTGGGAAAGAGATTTCCATCTCAGAAAACAATGAGTGATCCTTTCATACATAATCGTAATTGGACATCGATGGATTATTGGCTGCTTTTAGCTACACTTATTGTGTTAATCGTTATTATTACTATTTCTACAATTTTATGCATGTTTTTGGAAAAGTATTTAGCCAGGAAAAGAAATAGCGAGAGAACTGCGGATGTTGAATATGAAGATCGCATTATTTGCGGGAAAGATTGTGTTAAGTGTATGGATTGCATGCAATTATCGCGATTTAATTGTTTGTGTTTGTTGTGATGAATATATTTAAAGATGTTGTAAGTTTTCTAGTAGTTCAGCTATTTAAATCAATAAAAGATCTTTAAAAACTCATGTTTCATTATTAAACTATTATAGGATATACACGTTACAATAAATATTACAAACCATACAAGATAAATGACTACTTGTTACAAAGTAATACAATTTAAGTTCTAAATATATATCATACTTTAAAATCTACAAGCTAATAAACAAGTTACACTATAATTTAAAATTGTATCCATTATGTCAACTCCCGTTCTTCTTTTAACTTTAAATAACGTTCCCATCGTAAACCCATAGGGTGCTAATGCATTCACTTCTTTTCTTCTAGATAAGCCCACAGTCTGACCTTTCCAAAACCTAATTGTTTCTTGGGCATATAAT
This sequence comes from Entomobrya multifasciata, assembly GCA_034693345.1. NCBI lineage: Eukaryota > Metazoa > Arthropoda > Collembola > Entomobryomorpha > Entomobryidae > Entomobrya > Entomobrya multifasciata. Next base: position 23,405 of record JAQFXM010002686.1, read on the forward strand.
AATGGCATAGAGGCATGTTTACACGCAAGAAGAATAAGAAGATAAATGCATAACAAAATAGCTATTGATGAAAACCA
>JAQFXM010002687.1:0-23480 GCA_034693345.1 Entomobrya multifasciata
TACAGCATGCAGAAGCCGTGCCATGGCCAACGCATCGCTTGCTACGTGACGTGTAACTTTTAGCTTGTATTTCATTTGTACCGTTATTCTCCAGATTCTGTGCCCATCTCAATGCACATTCACTTTCAACTTTACTTCTCTTTTTGCTTGCTAGCCGACAAGGCAGCTTTGTAACTTGTATTGTGACTTGACCATTTTTCTCATAACTCAACACAGAAAATCAGTTAATTGTGTTTGAGCCAATAAATTCACTTATTTGACCAATTAGTAAACTAAAATTACTTTCCAGTGTGTTTTATCTCATTTATTTCTCATGTGTATCAGTGCATAATATGAACAGTTATCATTTTGTGCACAAGCATTTCATTGATTAATTTTGAACAATCATCATTTTTAATCACATTCTTCAATCATTCATCACTTCAATTAACTCTGAGTCGCTCTCTTTAAAAGCGTGGTCCTTCGTCTCTTTTGAATCATTTTCATAAATCACAAAACTAACCCCAACACAAACAATGAGTCATGTTCGTTGTTAGTAGTACAATGGTGTAACTGACAAGACAACTGCTGATAATGCTAAATAGACACATATATGGTATAGCATAGAGCTGTTTTGACTTGGCTTAAACTCATGACCACATCCATACTCTCGAACGTCATCGTAATTTGCAAGCAAAGGTGCACAAGGAACTAACAAAGGTAAAGTGCATAATCTATATGACTTTTTGTGTCGACTGACTGAGATGTGAGAAAAACGAAAATGTAGACATGCAAATCCCCAAGAAGATTTACACATAGATGTTCCTTGACTGCTCTTGTCACTTTCGTGAGTGAGTGAGTACAAGGATACGGTGATGATGACGATAATGAATAATTACGAATGACAGGAAAGCTCTCTATTCGTTTAACCTGGGATTTTTTCCTAGTTTTAGCTTTCAGTTATCTATGTTGTATGTACATTTTGTACAACTCGCCTTCAAAATATTATCATATCATACATTTATAAATGTATACGTACACATCCCATATATTCCTTAAAAGAAATATTGGCAAATTAGCGTCTATCTGCAAACTTTCTCAATTTAGTTTACAAAACTAGCTATATGTATACCAATGCACCAGCCTAACTAGCCTGTGTTCTGTGTACTTATACTAATGAATTACTTAAAGCAGTGTTATAAAGCCTTTTTTATACAAAAAAGCTGTTAATAATTTCATGCTATCAGATACTGGAAACAAAAGACGAGAGAAACGGCTGTCCTCTTTCCAGAAAACTTGTTAACAAACAAAACGGGCTGCTGTGTAGGCTTATAAGAGAAAAATATGATATTTTGGTATGAAACTATGAATAAAAAATTTGTTTACTGTAGTCATCAACTATAGTATAGTACGAGAATATTTAGGTGCTCGTATTTTAAACATTATGATGCGAAACTGAATATTTGAGTGCATATCAAAAGTTTATTCTTTGCAACAATTTCAAGTGCTCTCTCTTCTGCACTTTCAAGAGAAACATTTTCTCATTGCTTCTCAGTCCGTCGCCGGTCCTGCCTTTTATTTTTCTCCCTTATGCCGTGATTTGTCTTGTTCCTCCTGGTACTATTATTGTAAGGTTACAATATAACTTATGCAGGCATGCCGGTCCACCGCTTCAAAAATGCTTAAAATATGGCCTGGTTTGGCAATGCAAGTGCTAACTAGCAGTAGTACTCTAGTTTCTTCTTGTATTATCCATAACATTGGTTAAGTTATAAGTTATGTATATGTGAAAAGTATAATTTATCGTCTTTGTTTCCTTCGGGTACAATTTCTCTCAACGACCGCGCCAGGGCAATAGCAATAGGAGCCGGGCTAGCAGAGAAAGAAGATACCTATCTACAAAGCAGGCAGTGAATATTGAGATGAAACTATGTAAAGATTCTCTGTCATCATAATGCAGTTAAATGCTATAAAAAACTTTTAGAAATATTGTACCTCGCCGGTCTTTTTACATATATATTGGTTGGTTGTCCTTGATATTATTGTCTTAGTACGGTTAGGTTACATGCTGGCGCAAAGAAATTGAAGACAGCCAGAAGAGCAAAGAAAACCACACGGCCATACTGCACCAGATTCCTTACAAATGGATAAAGATAGTTTATAAATTGCATATCTTCTTTGCAATTACAGCATGTTATGTCGTCTGGTTGGTAAACGAAAAACATTACATGCTGACTTGATAAGATAATGTAGGAACTGACAAGTTAAGTGAAGAAAATCAAGAAAAATGAGTCAAGTCAGCCAAAAGCCGAGAGAATAGTAGCAGTGCAGCGGAAATAATGGGGATAATATACAATACATTGAAATAAATATCAGGGTTGATGCGGCAGTTTAAAAAAGCTGTTAAGACCAGAACAAGGATAAGATATTTGACAGAAAGGTCATAATACGCCTGCAAGAGACTTTTTGGAATGCATTTTTGTACTGCTGCCACACACTTTATCTTAAAAATGCTTATCAGTGTCATTAATCATTATATGAATGAGGGCATGACGAGAGGAGACATTTTGATATAATTCTTATTTCCTGTGATCAGTTTGTTTGTCACTTTTGGTTATTATAATTAATCTGGGAAGTATCTCAACAAGTTATCTTGAAAATGAAGACATTTTAACTGGCATGTTCAAGAAACTGATAAGTTGCACACATGTTTTCTTTCATCTTTAAAGAACATTATATTTTTGAGTCATCATCATCTGCTTTTCTCTCTGCAACAAACAACTTGATAGTGTAAATTCCAGGTCAAAGTTCTCTGCCACATCATTAACTTTTCAGTTTCTCAACAAGCTTCTAGAGAGTTTCGTACAGCAGGAAGAAGACATGGTCCCACATTAAAATTTCATGAATATGACTACTGCTTTTGCTACTGTTGACGGTAATTCTCGTTTTCTCAGAATAATGTAATCCATTATGAATGCTTGTTGTACGTTGTGTTGTGTGTACAGTGTGTAAACACACGACACACGCAGTCATCACATTTACTTCGTCATTTGCTTTTTTAATATTAATGTTGCAGTCATTTTCACACACACCACTTAGTTTACATAATTGTAATGTATCTTTTTTGTCAAGTAGAAAACTCTTCTTGAGTTTATAAAAAGGGACACATTCCTTGAAATACTAAACACAAGCTTGTATACTGGAAAAAAATATACAGTCTTGCTCTTACAGTGCCGTGTTTATTGTAAAAATGCTGCATAATGTCAGAACGTAACATAATCTCCTGGACTCTCCTATTTTCTTTCTCATTAAAAAGTCCACTTTGTTATTTGATTAACTAATGTTTATTCAACAGTTTTCCAAACAAGCAAGAGTCTGCATATTTTTAGATGATATAAGCCAAAAATCGAAGTTCTGCCTGAATCTTGGCGCATTTCGACTAATCATATACACGTTTGCCAATGCATTGTGTACATTGTACCGTACACAAAAATATACAACGTAAGAAAACGCTAATATTCTTTCTCACTTGACTTTTTCACACTCTGCAAACTAAGTTTCATCAACATCAATAATGTAATAATGAAAATGTCTTGTTTTTTATCTTTATCTCTGTTGTTGGCAGTACTTGTTGAAATTATGCTATGACTATTACTAAAATGATGATGATAATGGCAAAATGAAGCTCATGATGACATTACAAAAACCCAACGCAGCAAGGGGAGAACAAGAGATAGTGCAGCGTGTGTGTAGTGTGCAAACCAAGTCAAAGTACACAAGACAAGACCTTTCTCAGAAGATAGTATAAATTTTCAATGTCCAACCTTTGGCGAAAAACGTAAGTATGTATGCGTAGTAAATGTACATACATGCATACATTTCTTTGTGTACGTTTGGTATATAGAGAAAATTTTGATAATCATCTTATTTTTTATTGTGTCTTGTTCGTTATATTCATACTTGACACCAGACACGAGAGTAAAAATACTGCACTCATAAAATGTGCAAATAACAAGCTCATGGGTCCGGGTTAGTTTTCACCAAAAGCCATGCGGAATTGCAAATTGAGATGTTTTCCATCTCATTCCATTCGATAAATGTCCTGTGAACAATGAATGTTAGCGTGTATAACACGTTCGACCGGACTGATATGCCAATGCCAACATACGATAAATGGTCTCATTTTTGTTATAAGCTCTCTGGAATATCAAGGACAATTTGATACTTTTTCTCATTCTTAGAAAAAAAACACAAAAAGAACGTGGCATGATGGCATGGCATGACGTTCTATTAAGTTTAGCTCAGGTCTGGACTATGGAAGACTAGAAAATAATTGTATGCACATAGATTCATGAATTGTTTTGGAGTCAAGTTTAGATCCATTCAGTTAGAAATTCCATCTCAGTCTTTTATTTGAGGGTCAAATGGCGACAGATATGTAAAAAAGGAAGAAAGGGGAACGAATGCAGAAAAGAGAATGACGTCTATTAGTCTAATGAATCGAAGTAAGGTTAATTTATTGGATATCTAGAATGTGCCATAAACTTTTTCCGCTTTTTAAAGTGTTCATCCTTTCTATTATAGGGAATTGATGACATTTTTGTCAGCAGACAAGCTTTTATCAATGCTGGTTTGGTTTTTCCATTTGAGAGCACAGGAAGCGTAATAATCATCATAGTCACTATCACAACAACAAAGAACAAGATGATGACTGATGTAATGATGATCACAGGAACAGAATAAGCTATTGATAAAAAGCAAATGTTCTGCTAGGATGAGCTTTTATTTCATAGTGTCACCCAATCCAACACGAGAAAAAATTCAATGTGAAATAAAAATGAAGAGAGCCCAGTAAATCAATAAAAAGTACACCAAGTAGAAAATGTAGACTGTATACTCATAAATACATATGCACATCCATTTTTACCCCTTTTAGAAAAAGAAAGACTGTTTTTATTATTTTTTAAGCTAAAAGGAAACTGGAAAAAATGGAAAAACAAGATGAATAAGTCAGTAGATGAAGTTGATATTTACTGATGCTGTCAACAACGAGCGACGTGAACTAGTGAACCAGAAATACTCACTCACTCGTCTCCTACTCTCTCTCTCAATTTTTTCTGATACAGTTTTTTTTTGCAAATAAAAATCAACAGAGCAGAAGTAGTTGCTCTGCTCTCTGGAAAAAACACACGTAGTGATAGTAGTAATTCACAGCCAATCTTGTCATAAATAGATTGAATATTCTTGTCCATTCTCTTGCTAAGTATGAACTAGTAAGTTTATTATACATGCATACTATTGTACAAAGATATTCAGCTATTGCTACTACGTTTTTTGCTATTCAGTAATTCATGGAGTTCCTAGATGTTCTGTTTATGTATGTAAACATGTATTATGCAAAACCCTTCAAGTCTCTATTTTTCTAGGTCTTTTTTTTATCCTTCCTGTTTTATAGGTACCTTTAGAATAAAATACCCACCAACTTTCCAGTCTGATTTCAATTTTTTCTCATGACACTAACATGCAAGGCGGAAGGTTAGAAATGCTCACAGTCCGCATACTATCATTTAAACTAGATAGACAAAAGTTGAAGATTCAAGTATGAAATTACACGTTGTTGGTTGGTGCAGAATATAGACAGTAAACCGATAGGATATGAATATAGTCTTCCGTGGATTCCTACTACACCATTTATTTTGAATGAGTCTTCTCTCCGGCCGGTGGTTTGTTCTGGCCTATTCTCTTTATATATGAATGAATCTTTTTTAAGAGAAATAGAAGCTCAGTGAAAGAATCGAGTTTGTTCAATGGAACGATGGAACTTATGGCGTACGAGAAAGTTGTGAGAAAGGTATCCCCTAAACCTTATCGTGATGATCTGGTCTATGAAAAGTGTGCCGTTGGAGGTCGGATGAAAGACTGTCGTATTTCACCTACTGATCTCACTGAACATCAGATAACTGGAAAATTTCTCTCAGACTTCAAGGCATTCTTAGACCTTTAGGAAATGCTGTGAACTTCAACAAGAAATTGTGGAATGAAGAGCTTGAGTGCATTTTGTGCATAATTGTAGTACAATTTTTTGGTGGATAATAGTTTGCTGTTAAGGATAATGGAATAACTGGTAACTTTTTGTTTGATACACTAATTCCACTTGTTCTGCTAAATTAATTTTGCTTATTTGGTACTTCACCGGTTTTCAACTCAAGCGTATCACGTTTGCAAGCGGAAGGAAGGAAAAGGAGAACAAACAAAGCTTTTCGTTTCTCTTGCTACTTCTCTCCCAAGTTTCTCTCGTGTGAGCTAGAGAAAATATATGTAACCATTTTTCCTTCTTTCTTTCCAATAATAATAAATGATGATGATGAGTTTTCCTGATCTTCTTTTGCCTTCTTTTTCTTGGGGTGTCACCAACTTTTTCCCTATTGTAGCAACTTTCAAGTAAAAAGACAAACTTACTTAGACAACTTTTTTCTCCTAGACTTTTTTCACTTTGTTCTTTACTTTACGTCATCATGTCCTTGTCTTTCCTTCCATTCATTAGACTGATCACAGAAGAACCAAAGGGAGGTGGTGGGGAAGGTACAAAAGACTACACCGTCAACCGTTTACTTTTCATATAAACGGAATTTCTCACTATTTTCCTTTTTCTTCACAACTACCTACCGCACGGCGAGATGACATAGCCTATTCCTCTTTTTACCTTGTTCATCGTCCGCTAACGCTGAAGATGGAATCAGCCATGCAGCTAAAACCTGATGCTACTGCTGCTGCTTTACAAAACTTTTTCTTACCACGACACGGCGATGACGACGCAATGTCTTCTCCAAATAAAACGAAGTAACATCACATCTCACTATCCGTGAAGTGAAAAAATGTTACATATTCTATCTATCTTCTTGTATGTGTAATACAACCATGTTCAATATATTTTTTACTAATACAACTACATGTACACGCGAAGAAAAATCTTAACAAAATAGCAAAAGATAACATGGCACGCTGACGATGTTCTTTTTCTCCGTCATATCATATAATAAAATAAAATATCTCTTCTACCTCCTCTCCATCCCAAGTCCTTTTCACCAACTAAGAAAAGTGGCACATATGTACTCTTAGTCTTGATTCTTACACTTAAATCAACTTTTTCCAAGTATTATTGCGACATCACAAAAATGTCTATGTCTATCCCTTCACATGAGCGACATAAGTTACATCTCTACCATTTCTCTCAAATGTAACTCAAGCATGGAGTATGTGTCGCATTTATACCTATTTCGTAGTCTTATGTTTCAAGTATTTTTTATTATCTTCGTTTTAGGTTAATACACGAGGACTTTCTTTTTAAAATGTACGGGGTCGGATGTATGTAATAACGGGAAAAAGGTAAATCCGACAGCTACATAGGTTGTGTAGGTATTCAAGAGGAAAAAAAGAAGGAGACGCGGTACACGATGCAGAGTGTCGTATTGTAAATTGTATTCTCAAATAGCACGGGACAGAAAAGGTATGAAAAAACATAATACGCAATATAAACCTAACTATCATCAGATCAGACTGGTAGAAGCAGAGGTCATGCCCGTGTGTTGTAATAGTTGTAGTCAAATGACCTGACACATAATGCTGAAAATTGAAGTCTCATGCAATGCCGTAAAAACCTTCTTTTTTGCTAGATACTCAATCTCTCGCGCTTTCCAAAATCTCTTTCCCCTTTTCATAAAATAGAGAGTATGAAGTCAAGAAAACAAAGGTAAAAAGGCTACTATATACTTCACTGGAGAAGGACTTAACGAATGAAAAAAAACTTACAGCAGAGCAGTAAATAGTAGAAAGGGGCGAAAATAATATCGTTGTTGCCGATAAACAGTGTATACTTTGTTGTGTGGCGTATAATGTATATTATGTGTGTATGTGTATAAAACACTAGTTTTCAGACTTTATAAAAAACAGCATTGTTGTATTTTTTTCTCTGGGCAGCCACATACACACGATCAACAACTATACCACTATACCAACACCACTACCACACAAAACACCACACTTTTGACTCTTCTTACTTTACAAAGCCGTTTTTCAGACTATTATACTGCCGCACGACACGAGCTGTCTAATGTCTTCTATTTACTCTTCTTCGTCGTTTTTATGGCAAAATGGTGAATCCTCAGCAAGTCACTACTGTGATCATGCTATGTAATACATATGTGTTCCTTCAATTCACAATTAGACCCACACAGCCAGAGCAAAAAAAAACAGTTTCCACTTTTTTCCTTTTACTGATGACGTGATGTAGCAGTGGTACTACAGCAATCGGAACAAAGAAAAAGTGTCCATTGGGACGTATGGATAGTTAGGCGATTTGGATGTTGCATGCACGGACGAACAAAAACGTATACCTATTTACTTACTTTAAGTACACCGTCTAGTGTGTGAGCACTTATATGGTTGATTGTGCAATGTACACTGGATAAATGCACGCTGTGAAAGAAAGCTTATTTGTTTAAAAAGAGCGCAGCGGAGAGCAAGAAGGAAAAAAGAGTATCTTTTCTTCTTTTGATCTAAACTTTTTACTTTGTCCTATTCTTCACAAAGAGGACTTTCACTGTTTAAAAAAACTGACCTGTCCGGGACGACGGCAAGTGGCAAACTATTTCGCTTGTATTTTTCCGGGTATTTTTTGGAGGATACAGCAGTGCTCTTTTTAAATGGCTGCTATGCTCTCCTTTTGAAAGGAGAATGGAAGGATGCCGTTATTGTAACATTTAGTTATAAGCACACTACCACCATACCACCGACCACTACTTCACTATTACAACAGCTGGACACCGGCTACAACTATCATTTCTTTGATGGGTTTTCTCCGTAAAAACACATGTAGCACTTTTACAACTTGAAATGGATACTGTTTCGTTATTTTTTTCAAATAAAACTTTTGCTCTTGTATGTATTTTGGGGTGTAAATGTTCCTTTGTCAAGTTTGGAAAGAAAAGACGCTGATGATGATACCATGAAAATCTGCAGCAGCTTTTCTTTTCTTCTGTTCCAGACAAGTATATGTTTTAGTTATACTAAAGGGAGAAAAATTTCGCCTATTTCAGCATTTAAAAAGCAAAACTTTTAAAATTTTATTTCTACGAAAAAAAAAAACTCTTTTGAACTAAAAAATAAAAAAAGTGATGAGAAGGAAGGCTTAACGAGCGTAAATGTTTTTCGGAGAAAAAAGGCAAGGAAATGTGTGTTCAGGGATATACAAATGTAATAATATCACACATATAACAACTTGAAAGAGTACAAAAACGACACTTGCAAAAAAATTGGATGTGTAAGTAAACTACAAGAAAAGCATTTTAACATTCCATGCCACTTTTTTATATTCTCTAATTTTGTACCCTTTGTTGTTTGCGCGTAGTAGCAAAAAAAGGAATTTGTGTGTATATAAATCTTCCTTTGGCCTGGCCTGACTTGGGCACAAGTGCAAATGAAACTAGATACTTTGCAAAGAATTGTCTATGAATGCATGTTTGTGTGTTGGTGTGAGTGTATGTTTTTTATGTGTAGTTGAATTACTTATTGTTGTTTCGCTTGCTTTACTGACTTTTTAAACTTGTTAGTGTAGGAGTACTTACTTTTTTTGTGGCAATATAATGATCCTTGTATAAATATGCTGTTGTGTAATTTGGAGATTTGAAATGTTCAAGTATGTAATGCTAAGCTTTTTTTCCTTCCGTTTTGCCTGCAAAAAAATATGAAGCTGTTGACTACGCAATGCAAAATGCTTTGTTTGCATCAGAACAAGGCAAAAAAACGAGAGCCGTGAGCTTGAGCTGCGAGAGTGACTCAAGTGGAATAGGAATATTATATGTTATGTATATATACCTTCAATTTATGAATGATGAACTATTGTTGTTTTGTTGATCCTCTTCTCTCCTCTGTTATTTTTTAAGGTTCTTATTCTTGTCTATACTATTGTGGTATTTAGATGGTATTGTTGTTTAATATTACAATGATAATAAAATTTAGCGAGGAGGATCATGATGAAGTTGACGATGATCACATTCACAGCCTAGCAGCAGCTCAAATTGACTGTTTGCTGATGATAATCATGCTACACAAGGAGTCATGGTCCTTCACTACTCTTATTGTTGGTCTTCTGATAAGGATTACAAGGAAAAGAAGCCTTCCGTCCTTTTTCCTATCAAAACACCCGATCCACAAAATCCACACACAAAAGCATGCAATTCACCAACTAACCAACAACCACTTTACTAACAACACAATTCTTCCAAACGAAACTCTTTTTTACACACACTGTTTTTTTACTACGGGAGAAAAATACTATATTCCTCCGTTTTGCACAGATGAAAGGCAGCAGCATAGATGCACGAGATGCAAAGAGAAACTGACTGAAGTGAGACCGTGTGGTTGATTGTGTTCATATTGTTGTACAACACCAAAACCTTCAGCTAAACCATTTTTTCTCTCCCTTCTTTCCTACCAAGCCAACATCATCCCTATCGCTGGTTTGGTTTGCTCGTAGTGCTTTACAAAGTTAGATGAGAGAGATTCCATGTAAGCAAGTTACATTTAACATTACATACGTCGTTGTCAACATCATCGCATCGTGTGCAATACACACATATACACATCCCATAACCCATAATACCAGTTCTCCTGGTTATTTTATGTGAGCAAACAAGAAAAGCAGGCATAGGCAGTTCGGTTCAGGACAACATGAAAAAAGCAAGAATAAAAATCTGCCTTGGAGTCACAGAGTTTAGTTGGGTTTGTTAGGAGCACTCACCAACCAAACCAAACCACCACGTTGACTACCATATCCTGGTATCACCACTTCCAACTTTTCTTCCTAAAAAAACCGTGGTGCTGTATTACATGAAACTGCTGAACGAAGGGATATCTAATAGAAAAACGCAAGGCAAAAGTATAAGAACAGCTATCATTTCAATATGTCCATGACAGAGAAAACCGTAGAAAAATAATGTAATAATGATGAATCTATAAGGAAGTGAATAAGGACCGATATGTCAAGAAATTTTAAGCAAATGGGAATTTCACAAGTTCCAATTAATGCAGTTCGTTGACGGATGATGTGAATCCACTTAACCAATTCACTGCGAAAAACTTTTTTCATTTGATTGGGAATGTGCTGGCGGTTTAAAGGGAAAGGGAAAGTATTGATGCAAATTTTCACAAATACCCTTGTTTATTGAATCCGGGTAAAATCAGTCAAATTTTACACACAGGTTGCCAAATACTAAAATGCCGAATAATTACCGGACGCCAGACTAAAATGTAATTCGTAAGAATGGCCCCTTGTATAAGTGGTTCTTAATAACACGGAGAACGTTCAAATTTTATATGATAAAACAAGTGCGATTGTTGTGTACAATGAAATACACGAATGTACAAAAGCGGCAGGATGGATAGTAAACACAACCGGTCATGCTGCCGTATTTCGTATTTTTCATTGCTCCTTACTATATTTTTTTTTATCATTTCATTTCATTCTTCCATTCCAAACATTTATATTCTCCCTTTTTATATAATAAATAGGTATACTCTTTATTATTAAGGTTTTTACATTTGAACGAATATCATTAAAGATAAGCCAAGTTTTTGCTAAAATGTGTATGGAATGGAGTATGCATCCATCAAGCAGTCGGAGTGATAGATGTTGATGCTGCTCTGCACAACAATAACAGAAGTAAATTTCTTTGAACGTTATTGCCAGCAAGTGCCACCGTCACTTATATACTTCCCCCACATGACTACATACTGCCTTTTCATTTTGTTGATGTTGGTGGTGATGCCTGCCTCCTCTCCTGTCAAAGTGGAAGTGGATAATATTATGTGCAATGCTAATGGGCCCATCTTTCTTCAGCGAATACAATACAACAATGTTGTATACATTTTGATGTGTATTAATACATAAGATATTAATTATTCCGGTGAATGTTGATCTCTGTATTCTGCATAATAAACCGTAGGTAAAACCCAAACAAGAGTGCACACAAAAAACATCCACACATTCACCATCATCACCACTACCGCACACCAACACCAAATCATTTAGTTTTGCTGGATGTAGTTCGGCTGGTCTTTCACTGTCTGTCAGTCTGCTGACTCCTTTTTTATCATATCATCAATATCATACTTTTGCTTACATAATCTTTTATGCATGCTTGTATATAGATGTGCATGAAATGCTTTGTGCTTACCTATTACCAAGTTTCATTCTTTACATTTGGTAATATTTGAGAATTGTTGCATTTATTTTTGTACCTTTGCTAATTTCAGCGTTAGGTGTATATATAGTATATTCAGAGAGTTCTGACAATGAGTTTTTGGTAATTGTGATGATGAGGGGATGGATAGTATGGATTCGGTAATGTTGGTGGGGAAAATGATGATTTTTCACTTGTGCATTCGTCGGACACGCTCTGTTGTTTGCCTCTTTTGTAATGTTTAGAAATAAATGTAGTTTGTATTTCGCATATAGACTTATATATCGCTATTAATGTAATACTTTACATGTGCATAATGCAATAGCACACGAGAGAATAAAAACATAATAGACTTTACACATAATGGAGTTTTATTCTTGTAAACTCTTTTTCAACTTCATCATCATCCTATTATTCCCGGCGTTTCGTTCCAATCCATGGGTTAAAGTCGTGTAAAAAGCGTCATCGTCAGTTATGTTATAATAATGGACGATGATAATGTTATTATGCTTTTCCTTCTCTTCATGCATTCAAGGCATATAAATTTATTGAATAATCTATACAGTCAAACCACACAACGTTCTACATTGCACTGCACACCACACCAGATCGCCACAAAGCTGTGGCAAAAGTGGATGGACAGTCGAAAAAAATGATCGCGATACTACCACATTTTTCAAATTTTGTGTAATAGCCAGGCAGACCAGGCCAGGCATAAGGCAATGAAACTTTGGAAGGCTAATGTTGTTAGTTATATATGCCTTCCTGCATGGCTGACTATTTTTTTAAAATAAAAATATCCTGTGGCAAAAAGAAACGAGGTGTGTATATGTGTACTTAAAAACAAGACTGGTATTTCGGTAGTATTTTATTATCACTAAGCTTGTAATATGAACAAAACGTGGTGGTAGGAGTATTCAGTTTTTTATGCTTACAACAGAATGTAAATCAACAAAGGCATGAATGCAAAAGATATAGGATGCCAGAGCTTTTGTACAAGTCTACTATTTGGGATTTTCTTTTAAAGAAAATAAAAAAGAAGAAACGAAACTGATGAAATAATAAGCATTTTTGTTAACGTTTTTTCGGTAAAGAGCGGTGTTCATGGTGCTCTTTGCATGACAAAGCATGAAATCGTTTCTAAAAAAGAATGTGTGCTTTATGTACATGTACCTTTTTGGATGTTCGTTTTCTAAAACGTTCATGTGCATTTGCCAATTCCTTATATATTTCTGTACATTTTCAAAATAGAATGATCAGCAAAGAGTCAGAGACATGGCATAATATAAATGTATAGGTTTTTAAAACGATAAAGTAGCTTACAAAAGAATGAAACTGAACTTATGGAAATTAGCAGTTGCATGCATGACTGTAAAAATGCAACCTTAGTAGATAAGCAGGACGACGAATTGATGCATTGGAAAACGAATTTGAGCTTTACATGGGTACAAGTATAACAATACAAATCACTAAAGTCCTTAACGAGACAAAACAAAGATAGGAAATACTTTGCAAAAAATCATTGACTGTAACATTCCTTGTCAAAAGTACTTGACTCTTGTGACAATGACTAAGCAAATACAATGGAAAAGGTACAATCTGATATTCTACAGTGCAATGCAATTACCAACTGACTGTTGTAAAGTAAACGCTGCGATGAGGGACGGGTTAACCAAAATGGCTAATAATAATAATCCCATCATCGTCATTATCATACCGTGCTTAGATACAAACTACCAACTTTTTAAGAGAACAAAAGGCCACCTGAGGTCTAAATCTGTGAACTGCAAGTTAAGTAGTAGCATCTGTTATAAATGTATTTTATGTTATGTCGTAAGAGATCTTATCGAACTTTTGTGCTTTTGGGCTCATTGTTGAAGTTTGCATGTGTAATATGAACATCTGTAATACGTAGTTTTTTTTGTTTTTCTGCAGGGAAATAAGGAACGTTGCGAATTTTCATATTACCTAATGCAGGTACATTCAACAATGACTCATTTTTGCAGTTTTTCGTTGGTCTGGTATGCTAATGATTTGATGACTTGATGACTATGACTAGAATGCAATTTTGCAATCAGGTATTTACTCAGAGGCTCAGAGGCATACAACGTTTTTTACAGCTCCTGAAATACAACTACATGGGAGTTGGAAACAAGGGATTTTTACTTCTTTTAACAAAGTAATTTTAGCAATAATGCAAACATGTTCAACAGACGAAAGCAAAAAATCAAAGAACCACGAAGAAAAGTGCTACCTTTTATTATGTTTTTTTTGCAGATTTACGCAGTAGCTGAGTGAGACTATGTACGTTGTCCTATGTTCACGTACAAGTACTTTTTGCCTTTGGCCAATTTTCGATATTTGATTGTTATGTATACTGTAAACAGACAATACGGACGGATATTTTATTCAGAGGAACACTATAATTTTGCCACCATTATGCTTCAACAGGACATCAGAGTCAGAATTACTGAGCAAGACAAGGTAGAACGAACAACAAGCTATAAAAATACATGATAATATTTGCCGAAATGAAATGAGTCAAGTTCAAAACTTTTAACGTTTTTTTGTGCAAATAGCGGCAATAATGAATGAGGTAATAATATTTTGCTTGTATGGTTTTTAGTGTAATGTCAATGTCTTGCGTGCTCACCAAGGGCTCCTTGTTGGCCATAAAAATATTGAACACGAAGTATTAAAAAAACTTTCTTAGTTAACCGAGTATTTCGTTTTTGACAAATATCAGCTCCTTGCACAAAAGTGAGGTCGAAGGTGTATGGAACGGACAATAAACACTAGCAATTATAAACTTTAACTACCTATTATTATAAATCGTAACACCTTTTTTAATTAACTATTTTATGATTTGAAATTCCTTGACTTCCATACACCTTGTACATCCGAGAAATATACGAAATGTACAAAAAGGCTTGCGTTTGTACAAAAAACCGCTTATTTTTATGAAATACTGCTTTTTGAACTACATTTTTCTTCTAAAAAATGCTACCTCATTTGTGAGTGTGACATGCAATTCTCCAATAAAAATAAACAGGAACCATGAAATCTTTGGCTGCGCATGTAGCCGACAAAGGACAATACTATCATGCCAAGTAAATAAAGCATACTTGAAGATAAAATCAACTGAAATATGTGACGTGATGACATTTATTATTTCATAACTGATTTGCATATAAAAAATCACAATGCTAGGAAAAATATCAGGCTAATTTATGTTTTTAATTGCTTCATACTACGTTACGTATAAAGTATAAACATATTTAAGTTTTAAAAACTGTGGTTGCCGACGAAGAAAAAAATACTCATGAAAAATAAGTTTAACTCATGTTTTGTTTCGTACTACTATCATTACAGAATATTTAACCTCAAATGAAAACAGAGCAGCTTTGTTGTGCGTATGCGTAACCTAGTCGGTATGAACATAAACGATGCGGATGCTTTGACCACGTTCATTGTCCCATTAAAATGCAGTTAAAAATGACGTGTAACGTGTATTAAAAAAACTCAACATACATACATACTCAAAAATAATATCGTCTCGTGCTGCACATGTTATTCAAGAACTTTTGTGGAATGCAAATTAAAATATACCGACTGGAATGCATTGTTATTAAGTCTTTTACTTCCGCTAAAATATAATATTGAAAACTAATATCAGTTTCTTCAAAGAATTTTTAATGTTCGTTTTTTAAAAATTTATACTTTGATAAACTATCAAATTGAACCAGTTTGATACTGATGGATGACTAGACCGGCAAACCATGGTGTTGATGGAAGTACATAAATTGAAGTGAATGTCTATAATCCTTGAACATTATATGTTGAAAACTGAAAAGCACTTAAAATGCAAAGTTCCACACCAATTGTTTCAGCAACATAATTCCCATTTTAATTATACATATTTTTTGAGAACTAGTAATAAAGTATTAATTCAGTTTGTTAAGATGATGGTTGACTTTAATGGGTTGCAAGTGCAATGTATTTGTATAAATTACACTCTGCCTTTCGTTAACTCAGCAAAGAACAAGATAATTTAGCGGAGAAAATGTACATGAGACAAGTACAAAGATTTTTAAAATAATAATCATAATCGCAGGTTGAAATGAAAGCACAACATATAATATTGCAAGATTAATCCGTTTGGCATAAAAAAATCTTTATCCCTCTGACAGATATTTTTTCCTTAAAATTTATATGCTCTTTACAAGCCGGTTTGCTTACAACAATGTAATGTATGATCTATGTACATAGTATGCATTTATGTATGTTGTATTTTAGTTGAAACTCATAAAATAGGCGAGGGACAGGAGGTTGCTCCTTGCTTTTAACTAAGCTTGTTTTTACTTTTAAATGTAGAAAAGGATTTTTCTTTGAAATTAGTTGAAGTGGAAGATGTAGTGAAGGTGGTTACAAGCGTCAACGAACAAAACAGATGTACCTATTTACAATTTTTACTACACTCACAGTATTCACCCTCCAACTTATGGTTTACTTGAAAGAATAGAACCCGTTTATAATCTACTTGGCAGTAATCATGGTGTGACGAGTGTGATCCCATGATATTATGGAGATTTTTTGAAGGAGTGATTACATGTTACACGTAGATTTTTAATTTAAATGCTGCAGCATCTCACTTATTCCTTGTATTTTCGTCCAACTTTTCTATCTATTTTTATTAAAATCTTGTCTAAACAAAGAATCTTTTGTGTTTTGAACACGAAATTCGACAATAGAGGTGCAAAAATGGTATGAATTATCTTTGAGCACACTTTATATATTATACGTACTTTCTTAAGCATACAAACCATGAATCAAATTTTATGATAATTTTATAATTTCGTGTCGTTGTTTTGATGTAAATATAATATCCATTTTGCCCAAAGGTGTATATTTTTCTAGTCAAGTAACTTGTTAAGTGTGAACAAAAAGTATTGTTCCTCAAATTATTATGCATGTAATTTACACGAATAATATGGTTTGAACATATTTAATTAGAGGCATGGAACGGTATAAATGTAATTTTTTTTATGATTTCCAAATATAATCACACGTATGTGCCAAAGTGCCAATCCACACTCAATTGTTTGCCAATCCTTGTACTAGCTTGTAATTAACAGCATTTTCATTGTGAATTTTTCTATGTAATTTATTGATGATTTTTTCTGACAAACCAACAAACTCATAAAAAGTCCAAATCAATGTCGATATGCAGTGTCAATTTTTAGTTTACAGTCCCCTCGCTTTCGCTTGATTCTTTTCCCGGTCGAAAGACTAGTAGAGAGGAAGTAGGATTAAAAATATATATTCTGTGAACTGGAGTACGGAGTACGAACATGAAATTACATCATCAGTCATAGGCATTAAATTGAACTGCGTTTGCGTTCCTTTTGTACTTTGATGACTTTTAGCTGAGGCTGTGGAGATTAGTACGGCTCATCAGGTCTTTTTAATGTTTAAACAGCTTTCATGAAAATATGCATGCTCTCAGATAAAAATCACGTTTTTATTATTAAACTTAAAAGCTTATTACATCAAAACAGTTTGCGCAGCACCTACTTACTTTTTTGTGTACGGTAAAAATATGCATAAATTTTGTGTCTGTGATTTAAAATGATTATAATCCATATTTACATAAATAATAGCTGTATCTCTCCACGCACCACTCATATAATGTATGAAGCAGATAATATGTTGTTTTATAAACCGATTTTAATCTTAAGTTCCTATAAAACTGCATATTGCATAAAAGTGTCTTTTTTGTGCCTAAGGTCTGCAAGTCGGGATTATGGTACGTTATGATAAGTTACGTTCGTGTTAGCAAGCTGTTATAAATCACGGTGTCTATTCATCAACTTGACTGTGCTGTATACAGTATACAGGTAATTATACTTTATTTCACACACACTGCATATTCCAGCAAACATTCGTTACATGTTTGTAATCCTTCCTAATGCTGCTAAAACCCAATAAAATGCGAAAGTTTGATGTAATTGTGATTCATTTGTATGACTGTCATCTAACTGGTCTTGTTCACAATGCTCATTGAAAATATATGAAGTACATACATACATGTTAACGTGAAAACTGAAATGAATGGAGAATGATAATGAAAAGATAACCAGAAGTGATTTGAACTCGTCTGTTATGTCATATCTGTTATGATGTGCGTCGGAAGGACACTTTGCCAACTGTATGGAAAAGGTGATAATTTAATGGAACTGGCATGTACTATTTACCAGAAAGTATTTTCTTTATCCTTATCCCGAATATTTTCATAATAATCATGACATCGTTGTATGAGCAAGCAGATAAGCTTGTTGTTTATTTGTTTTACCAAGCTTGCTGTACATAAAGGATGGAATCAATGCACTATCAGCATACGAAATGAGGTATCCTTTCACCAAAGGCTAAGGGTGGGATGTGTGGACGAATGAAACAAACATGTCATGGTACTACTGGAACATTCATCAGAACTAGACCGATTGTAAAAGCATTGTTCGCTTACCTGCAAAACAGAAACAAAAAATGATTAGAACATAAAGTTAATACACCAAGTTATGAATCAGTATTTATGCTAAGTTAAATACAAAGAAACACGCAACGATTAAATGCCCATATATAACCAGCATACTATCTTGTCAGATTGAGTTGTAAAATCGAGTATCAAACACCAAACAATACGATTTCACACAAAATTCGCTGTAAAATGTAACCTGAAGGCACTTCTGCCCACCTAATAAAAATCATTGCCATAAAGTTTTTGAGTTGTGAGGAGCATCCGTAATTTTTGTTGTTTTGTAGAACTAGCTTACACCCTCTGTGAGTAATTTTGGAGTAGCCTTAAGCCTTTTATTATGCTCATGTTTGTTTGGTATTTACATTTTCATGTGAATTCATAATCCAGACATCTGTGTGTTTTCATTCGGATGCTAACTATCATCTTTGAATCTTGCATGTTCAGCGGAAATTTCCTTTTATTTCACTACGTACAGCACATTATGTATAATTTTATTTCACTTTCCGTTCTAATACTCTGTATGATATTATGACTAAATTTAGGTGTGTATTTATGTGCATCAGAAGACACTACTTTCCAGATGTTGTTCTGTTTAGACACTAAATCAACTGCATTCATGAAAATGTTTACTAGCTCATTCATTCCACATGAATATCCTCATGTTTTCCTTCGTGATGAACTAAATATAAGTGCCACCACTGCCACTACCATACTTAAACCACATTACAAGCATATGCGGATATAACCCGGATATAACCAATTCAGAGAAAATGCACAAAATATAGCTTGCGGTCTATGAAAATGGATGATGATGAATTTCAAACATGCACATTTGCATGCAGCAGGTTGTGTCTGTTTATCTCTTGAGAAAATTGAGGACCACTTTTACTTCTTTGCACGATCACTCTAGACGAAAACCGAGTTTTTGATAGCAAGAAGCCAAAAAACATGTGAATAGTCAAGTGAAATGTTATAATTGTGATTCTAGCAACTGCTTGTAGTCCACACCTATTCTCGCATCCCCGTGTGCTCAAAGCTCATACATTACATCTCTCTTTCCAGCTCGGCACATCAAACAACGCTTATAAATGATAAAGTAATAAATTTCGTACCTGCTCATTTCTTTGTGCATGAAACCATGCATGCAAGAATGCCGGGTGGTTGAAATAATTGCAAAGGTAAAAAAGATAATCGCTGGTAAAAAGCTTTGGGTTTGATGTACTGCCGTCATACAAGGGATTTATGTTTCCTACCGTGTTTCTTAACATCATGTAATGGTAATGATGGCACACAGGTGGCAGGAAGATAAGGAAAACCCAAAACATTCGAATTCATCAAAAAATGCAAGATGTGATGTGTCATCTCACTTGAGTCTGAATTCATTAAAAACCTGTCGTTTGTCTTTTTGTTTGGCAAATGGGGAATTTACAGACATTTGTTTCAACATAAATCTAAGATTGGCGATGCATAAACATAATTGATGTTAACTGTTTTACTTAATGTTTAAGTGAAAGTTGCAGTTGTCCCTATATGGAACTTTTCTAATGTACGTTTTATACAAAAATGATGTTCTTCAGGTTCAATTGCATTTTCAGCGATAAAAATATAAATTATCGTGCTCTTGTAAAGCATAAATCTCCAAAATAGCACAGCTTATTGATTAAACACTTGTTTGTTTGAGTTTTCAATTTAATGAGAAATTTGTCTTGAGGTTTAAGCGCATGACTAAGAGAAAAGAAGCATTAATGGTACTCTTGATGATGTGGTTTACCATTTTAGGCTTATCAGCCTACGCTAATCTTTACTTCGTGATCGTCAGTCACCTTTCACAGAAGCGCTTACATTCGATGCTATTCTAATGTAGCGTATCATAAAAAATTTATGCTGCAAACTATAATTTTATTGTTTATCATAAAAAATGTTTCTTCTAATTTTATGGCATGTTTACTTGCTTGAAATTGATAAAAATATAAAATTGTACAACTTTGCTTTGTGTACATCTCATTTGCAAGCTCATTTAGCCCCATGAGATTAATTAATCACATAATATAAACAGTAGGTATAGTGTGTATTGTCTTTTTTACAAGTTAAAGTACTTTTTAACGCAAATTAATAAAAGTTAGTTAATAGCTACTTTTTTATTGATATCAAGTTACGATACTACTTATCACATAAAAACTAAAATTCATGCAAGTGACAGTTTGACAGACGAGACGAGAATATACTTAAAATTAAGATGCTATGTGTAATATACAGTTTTCATTGCTTTCTAGAAGTGCTGTTTACCTAAAACACATATTTATCAATTGTACGTGACATGACAAATTTATTTTCTCATATATCTTATGTTTAAGCCAGTCTCCGCCAATATATCACGATGAAAGTCAAGCACTTTCAAAAAAACCGTTGGTTGGTTGAAACAAAAGCGGAACGTGAAGACAACCTTTTATTTATATTATTTTGTTCAATGTATAGAATACTTTGGAATGAATAAGGACGTATCCTTCACCCTTCCATTAAAGATGTTCTTTGTTATTCAAGTAGCATCCTGTATTACGTAGTGCATAACTTGGGGACAAAAAAGTTCGTTTTACAGAGATAGTCGGTAAAACAATACTAGAAAATCTTATTCAATATAAACTTTACGAGAACAACAATGTTTTGTTAAAAAAGTTTTCCTTTGAAAATTACATTTCTCTTATCATGATGCTGAGCTCATCTTTACTCCCATATGGACTTTCCTCGGACACTTTCCAATGAACATGCCTAAAAGTTTGCTGATAAAATTACCGTTGAAATCCACATTATGTGTCATTCGATATATTATATTAAGTACTAGAAAGCATTCGAGAGAAAGCTAAGAAATAATATGTCCACATTGTATAAATAGGAAAATCCCATTAGTAAACTGGATCAACCCAGCAGCAAATGTCCAGAGCGCACCACTGCGGAAATTGGCATGCTGTGGATGTGTCTGTGCTGGCTCATCTCTCACATACGCGATCTGGGATCTCTCTGTTGGTTTTTCATTGTTGGTAGTTCTAGTGGTTTGTAGAGAAAGCGCTGTTTGCGTATTGGCCACTCTCCTTCCGTCTACCGTTCAACCGTGAGACAACTACATTTAAACCGCATTATTTTGGCTGGGTTTTTACAGAAAAGACATTTGTCAAGCTTTGCGTATCATGTAGTAGGTCTGACTCTCTTGGATCCTCATGGAGCCATGCAATGGATGCATGCATGGAGTCAAGTAACACTTTCACGGAACGGAACTTTTTGTAAATCTGAAAGTGTGAGTGTATAACCAGCGTATATCGATTCACACATACGTTTCGAGCTTTCACGAAAGCTTCCTATTTTCTCCGATTTCACTTTTTACTACCTTGATCCATGCATTACTGCGTACAAACTTTCTATCCTTTGACGGGATGGAGAGATAGTGAAAACTAGCAATTTTTCTTTTGGCATCAGACAATCTGTTGTTGTATGTGAGCCAACGAGAGCACATTTTATTTCTCAACTTCTGGCTTCTCTCTATTTTCTCTGCTTTCACTTGGCAATTTCCACTTCAGTTTGAAAAACATTTCCAAAGGAATAGGTCATTTTTTAAAGGGAGTTCCTCTCACTGTACTACTTGTACTGAATCATTTTGTAAGCATATATACTTTTACTATCCGTAGCAGATCAGCTTGTTTTCTGAAAGAAAGGCAAGTGGTAAATATACCTGATACGTAGAGAGATCAACCAAAGTACACATATGACGAGAATTTTCAGTCTAAGAAGCTTGCAGAAAGTTCTTATTTGAATTTTGACTCAAGTGTGAAGAGGAGTAGCACGTGGAACCCTGCTCCGAACAGTCAATTTACTTTCTTTTGAAGTTAGACAATAAATTTGAGCAAGTTTTGTGAAAGTGAATAATTGGAGTTTCCACTTCAATATTACTAGCTCATTTATTTGATTTAGCTAAAAGTTAGTTGTATGGATTGGGTAATTGAGAATTGAGCCGAAAAAACATGAAGGTTCAATACCAATCAAGTGTGTTTTTTTCTTTTCTCTTAATTTCACTTTCAACTGCTCATACAGACTCCCAAAGTAGCAGTAATAATAATAATGCCCCATTATTTGGCAATGTGATGCGTTATTTTGGAGAAAGTGAAACAGGATATGGCCTTCCAAGCAGTGGACTTTTTGAAGATGTGGACACATCACAACAGCAACAACAAGTGTCTATGTGCTTACCCAATTTCGAAGTTAGTGTTGGTAGTATAATTCGAACTAAAGACTCACAAGCCCTTGGTGCCCATTACTTGAATGAAACTGACTTGGGTGCAAAGTCACGAGACGAATGTTTAAAACTTTGCTGCAAGGTTTCAAGATGTAATGTTGCAGTTTTCGAGGAAAAAGTAAGTTTTTAATTTTGACGTCTATTTTTAGTTTCGCCATTTGACATTTTTACCAGAAATTACATATGTGACAAGACGATGTAAAATTTAGCACTTTATTGCTAAAAATACCTTACATTCAGAAAAGGAAACATACTTTTTTATATGCTTAAGCCGTGGTTTGAGATAATTCTATGTTTTATAGTCTACGTGGTTGCAATTGCAAGATTTCCTGCGATTTAGTGTATTTTTGGTAAACTTAAGCTTCTACGCCATATTCAATCAGTCATTTACACCACGAAAATGCAAATGAAAAAATATACACTGCACACTGTGCACATAACATTC